>VYZP01076671.1:181-15327 GCA_013400635.1 Hypocryptadius cinnamomeus
CACACAGCGCTGTGCTCGCTCCCCCGCTCGCCTCTCCCGCCAGGAATGGACAGAGGGGACATCTGGGACTGGGGCTGGCAAGTTGTGGGCAAGCCAAGCACAGGAGCTGTGCCGCTTGTGGGGAAAAGGGGAAACTAAGTAAAGCAGCTGCTTCCAGACAGCTTTGCTGAGCCACAACGAGGCCAGCAAACGGTGCTAATTTTGCTGTACTGCTGCATTATCATACACTTCTGGGAGTACAGCTATGCTGAAATAATCATGGAATCACCGAGTGGCTTGGGTTGGAAGGGATCTTATAGATCATCTTCTTTCAGCACTCCTGCCGTGGGCAAGGACACCTGCCACTAGACCAGGCTTCCACAAGCCCTGACCAACCTGGCCTTGGACACTGCCAGGGATGGGCGGCCACAGCTTCTCTGGGCAACCTGGTCCTGCCTCTGAGCCTCAACCAGGGCCTCACCACCCTCACAGCCAGGAATTTCTTCCTAATATCCAATATAACTCCGGCCTCTGTCTGCTCACTCCATGCCCTTGTGACAAGTCTCTCTCCAGCTCTCTTGGAGCTCCTTTAGGTACTGGAAGGTCACCCCAGAGCATTCTCTTCTCCAGGCTGAACAACCTGTTCGAGCCAGAGTGAGAAATTAGGTCTAAGCCAGTACTCCAAGGAACATCCAAAGGCAAAACCCTGGAAAAGGAGAGGCTGAAAGAACTAGGAGCAGAAAGAAAAGCATGCCATGGCATTGGGCTGGCAGAGAGCAAGCAGCATGTCAGCACCTCCAGCGAGATGCAGCACAACACAGACCCCCGCTGCAACAGCTCCACATGCTGACTCATGTGGTCTGACACGCTCAGCTGCACGGGCTGAGCAAAGCACAGGACACTGGGACTCAGAAAATACCATCTGGTTCAAAGACCACAGGTAACACCTCGTTCTCCTCCTAGTCCATCATCACTTCAGCACAGAATGGACAAAGTTCAGTGCTTTTACAATACTAGGGTTTCCTCAGTGCAATAAGGGGATCTTACAGTGAAGGGCACCAGGTATTTTCCATAGTCGTGCACTATGCCAAAAAAAGCTCAACAATTAAGCACACAAAAATCTTGTAGTGCAAAGACATGGATATCGAAGCCTGAACTGTTTCAGCCGCATAAGGTTTGATAATTTTAGTAAGAAAATATTAACCCACACATCAAAAAGAAACACGAGACAGTCTTTGATGTGCTGCAAAAAACCCAGAGAGCAGGGTTAAAGGGAACAGGAAATATGGAGAAATGCAGAAATAGAAAGAAGCTATTCTGTGAAGCTGTACACACCAGCTCTTGTCAGTGCTGTCTGGAACCAACACTGACAAAGATTCAACAGTTTGCAATAGTCCCATTAAAACTGTAAATGAAGCTTTAAAAAATAAAATCCAGCATAGCTATCTTAACAGATCTCTTTCTGTACATTCTCTCCCCCCTTCAAATTAATTACATTATGCTTCCACATCTGACATTAAATGACTAATGTGACCTACAACATCATTCTGACACCAAAGTAAGCAGTGGTTGTGTGCACAGCCTGATGGGGCTGGGCATTCTGAACCCTGCAGCACAAAACACACACCAAGCACAACATGAGGGAGCTCAGTAATGATGAAAGCTGGGAAACTGCTGCATTGAAATATGTGGCATGAAACATTCATTTGTTTTTCCCCATTCCTCCTTCTCTCATTTTCCAGATACATCTAAGCTGTTTCATTCATAGCAAATGCAATCAATAATGCTTTTAGCTCCAACTGCATAAAGAGTTCAGCATAATACTGCACCCACTTCAAATCTTACCCTTTCTGGAATTACACAGGAGCAAATCCCAAGTGCAAAAGAAACTCTGGAGCAGGTCCAGCACAGCCGTAGAGGAGGAGTTTTTATAAGGAAATACACATATAGACACTTGCATTGGAGCTTTGGGAAGGAGGAGGAAAACAGCAGTATTTCAATGCTGCTTAGTGAATTGGGTGTCAAAGCAGCTCTTAGGGGGAGCAGGTCATTTCACTAATTAAAGCTGTTCTTCCATGTTTCATTTTCTGACATTTGAGCAGTCCAGTTGCCTTGCCACAGGCAGAATGGAACTGAGCTCAAGCCAGAGGCTGATCACTTGTGACTCAGCTCAAACTAAAAATACAGAAATAAAAAGCCAAAGTGACAGGTTACTACCCAAAGATGCATCCATGTCCACTGAGCTTCAGAATGCCTTGTCCAATATGGAGTTAAACTATCTTTATTACATAGCTAACAAAAAGGAGTGGCCAAAACAACCTGTCATCATCCAGCAGAACAAGGAGCTTTCTCCTGCTAGGAATGTTTCAAGGGTTTCACCATTAAATAAGTTCTCTTCACAGCAACAGAGTACTGAAGAAAAAGATTCTCTCCAGCATCCATCTTTTCAGAACTAAGTTCACAAAGGCCAGCTGTGAGAAAAGCCCTTCGTGGGCTGTCTCCTAAACCACCAAAGGACAATTGTCACCTTCCAGGCAGAGCAAGCCACAGAGCAGCAGCGGCCAAGTGCAATTAGCCCGGGGCTACAGAGCAGCTTTGGGCTACTGGAGACCGGGGCATAGTGTGTTTAAAAGGTAACATGGTTCATTTGGGGGGTTTTAAGTTGTATTCTCCATGACAGTTACTTCATGAAGGTAACAGCAGCAATGAGCCTGGAGATCCTTCCCAAAAGGCACTGCTCCTGAAGGGATGGACCAGAAAATTTACAGAAGCAGATCCATATTCCTCCCAGGGGAAGCTCCACCTGCAGAGAGGGCTAGACAACATCTACCCACAGATCTGGGTCTCCACCTTAGCTATCACCACTAACCCCAAACCAAATCCCACAGAATTACTTTGACCAATGAATGGGAAAAACAAAAAAAAAAAAAGAGAGAGTGCTTATGTCCTTGACTTGTGCTTCTAAAACCTTGGAGTTTTGAATGGACACCCACCAGGAAACCTCACACAGCCCAGTTAGCGAGTGAAGGGTGACTTCAAACAATTGTTCTACACTCTACCCATTTTTTTCCCCACTGTTGCTTGCTTTTCCTTTCCTTCCCCTCAAAGCCTTACTGGTAAAGGAATCTAACTTCATTTAGAGAGCAGGCAAAAGGAAGCTCTCTGGTATTGGTTCATTTCCAGCATTATGTCTTCCTAATTAAATTTCTGTGCATCTCTGTTCAGCGTTAGGGCCACAAGCGAAGGAGGTGTCCCCTGCAGTTCAGCCACCAGCATGAGCCAACCTAAGGCTTTTTCCAAAGCTCTCAACAGGAACAAGCAGCTTTCCAACAAACCTAACTATTCCCCGGGGAGCTGGAATCACAATAAGCAGCTTGCATCAACATTCCCAGAGATGACCACACTGTAATCCTTACACAAGCACAGATCCACAGACTGGATCTACTCTACAGTATCCAGAAAAACTTAGATTCTGACATTTCCCCCAAGAGAAACTGTAGTCTTATCACATCGATTCATCCTACAGCCTGTGGAAATCAGAGCTACAGTGTTTACTCACTGAGATGACAAAATTTGCTATAAAGCACAAACTTGGAAAAATCACATTTTTCTTAATTGAGTACAACTTTTCCTCAGGCTTTCACCTACCCCCAAGGGATGCCTACTATCTTCTGGGATTAAACTCACTGCAGAAGCCTTTGGAGTGCACCAAGAGCTGCTTACTCTTGCACATAGGCCATTCTCAAGCCAAATTTATTGAACGTACATTTCTCACTGCACCTGAGGGATAGCTGGGAGACTGTGCGGAGGAAAACGAGCAGAGCCTGAAGTCAAAGAGTAAGATGCTGGCAGGAGGCAGTGTGAACAAAGAGGATTTTTATAGTGTCTCCTTCTTCCACTTGAAAATAAAGAGAGTTCTGGGTATCGAGATACACCCCCTCAGCCTACGGATGAATCTGGACTTCTAAACAAAAGCTTCTTGTTAAACAGCAACAATTAGAAACAAAAACAACCTTTGCACACTGTATACTTTAATGGAACCATCCTTGACGTGCAATATGAAGGCGAACTCGTTTCCTG
The DNA here is from genome assembly GCA_013400635.1 of Hypocryptadius cinnamomeus. Classification (NCBI taxonomy): domain Eukaryota; kingdom Metazoa; phylum Chordata; class Aves; order Passeriformes; family Zosteropidae; genus Hypocryptadius; species Hypocryptadius cinnamomeus. The sequence continues at coordinate 4,241 of VYZP01076671.1, forward strand.
ACAGCCTGACTCAGTCTAATGGACTTGGAGGCTGCAGTTTTTCCACTCCTCCTAATGACTTGTTGCAATGGAGATGAGTGCTCTGCGTACAGCAATGCCATCTTCTGGCACAGTTCCTGTGAGAAAGGCCACTTGCTGAATGCCACTAGAAGAAAGCTCCTGTTTCGGGAAAACAGAGACTCAGACTCCACAATAAATCTGGAATATTTCCCCTCTCCAGTGCACTTGCTGTTGGGCTCTAATTGTTCAAGGGCGTGGAGCGAGGCAGAGGGAGCGCACACAGTGTGTGGCTCAAGTGTCTCCTCAAGGCCAAGTGCCAAGCACAGCGCTGGGAGCGAGCATTTCCACGCTGAAAACAGGGATGAGTTCAAAGCCCATCCTTGGAGGAGTCTGGCAGGAAGGGCAAGCAGTCACCCAGAGCCAGCTCTGCACGTCCCTGGGAAAATCAGCAAACACTTCACACGTCTGACTTTTTAACTTCTGTATTCCCAGACAGAGAATCTATATTAAGCAACAGCAAAGATGGAAAACACGTGCTCTATTTACACTGAGGAAATAAAGGGGCTGGCAATCCATGACTTCCTCACTGTTCCCTCTTGCTCCTGAACAACCTCCATTTGGCCTACAGAGGTGGAGTAGGACAGCCTTAGGACAAGATTTCCCACTAAATTCAATACTTATGCTGCATTTTTTTCCTCCCCAAAGTTTGCAAGGTTCATGCTACAAGTATGTATTAGGAGTACAGATTTTAGACTGAGAAAAATCAGATCTTACATGGTTTTAGTCTGAAAAAATACCTAAGAAACAACACTGTGGAATTGCTATCTGCTGTGTCATTTGATACCAAAAGCCCTCCCTGGGAATCAGATACACTGCAGAGGTGCTAACCTGGCAACCTCTGCCAAAACAGCCCATGCTCTGCTGCTTCTAAGATACCCACAGCAGTGAGGTGATGACCAGCCAATTGCAGTCAATTGTTTTTCCTCTCTTGATTTTCATTCTGCAGCCCATCCCAAAATCTCAAAAAAATACTTCGCAACACCCATAAAACACCAGTTTCATTTTCACTCCACCACTGAAAAAAATAATTAAAGGAATTGGGTTTTGTGACTGAAGTCAACCACTCTAGTTCTCAAATATTCATTCATTAAAGAAGCACCCCCTTCACATACTTATTTAGTAAAATAAGAGTGTTTTTTAAATGTTTACACTTCCATCTATCAGAAAGATATTTTAGGCTGTAATTTCTCAACAGTGGGACAAAGCTCAAAGTGTTCTGCTTTCATTTCCAATTGTTTTATGCCTTCCATTGTTTTTCCTTTGCTTCTTTCCCACCGTCAGTTTCGTTTACCTCTTCTCTCTCCCATGTATCTTTCAATTCCCATGAAAGGGGGTCTTCCCCAATTTCCCTGTACAAAAATTATCCCCTTTTGCTATTGCTTTAAGTTAAATGCAGTTTTTACAGAGGGTTCCCTCTGTGAAGAGTATTGCCTTGCTCAATGCTTGTAATTTATATCTTAACAAATGGTTTGTGCAAAAAAAAGCAACCAGAAAACATTTATTTTAGAGAAAATTTTACCAGTTACTTTTTAAAGAAGAGTTTCATAGGTTTTGGTCTTGAAAGCAGATACATGACAAATATCACCAAAGCAGTTTTCTGAGCCCTTCAAGTCCTAGATTTCTGCCTTATGCTGGTGAACAAGTTAACTGGCTGTCACATCAAAGGTGTCATTTTTTTGAAACCCTTACCTTTCAATCTGAGTTTCCAGTGCTGATGCTCACAAAACCCAGGTTTGTTTTAGTATCAGTTTTAGAGAACAGCCACTTGTGCAAACCAGGCTGTCAGAATCTGTCAGCCTGGCATGACTCAAGGCTGTGCCCCGACAAAAACACCTTCCAGAGCACACTGCTAAAGCATTAGAGGGAAATAAGAGGAAGAAATCCAGCTTTGGAGCCATCAGAGCTGCTCTAGGAGATGTCTGAAATGAATTCTTCCGTGACCAATAAAGAGAAAGCTCTGAGTAAACTGCTTCCCATAGCAAGTTTTGTCTAGATGCTCTCATTCCCATAGATTCCCATTAGACCGAGGTCAGCAGTTACAGATATGCTCCATTCTCTCAACAATTCTTGCTAGTTGATAATAATTCACTATCAGAAATTTTATGTCTCATCTTTCACAGTTTTCAATGTGCCCAGAGGAAAATGCTTTGATCAGGCTCTCTGCTGGCATGTTGGCTGAAAGAAGGGACACATGTATAGAGACCTGGCCTACAGCTCAAGTGCATTTTTCAAAAGCTATTTTGATTTATCTGGTAGACCATTCTGTAAAAAAAACAGCCAGGCAGGCACTTCCAAGAAAACAACACTATTGCTGGAAATATCTTTGGTCAAATAGAACTTACCCCCTGGACACATTNCAGCCAGGCAGGCACTTCCAAGAAAACAACACTATTACTGGAAATATCTTTGGTCAAATAGAACTTACCCCCTGGACACATTTACATAACCACTAGCACTGGCCCAACATATGTAGTAAATGGAACAAACAGGCAACCACAGTTACACAAAACATGAGGCTGAAGAGCTGACACAGTCAGGTTTGGGTTTAAGGCCCTTTAAGCCAAGCATCCTGTTTATTTCTCCCTCTGTGGGGGAAACCAATCATTCAAAATAATATTGCTTGGGACTTGCTGCCCAAATTCTCAATCACTGCCTGATTTTGCTTTTTAAGAGTATTTGAATGCTGAGGTTTTGCAATCATCAAGCAACACAGCCAATAGCATTTATGTCTACAAAATACACAAAAGCTGTAGAATCAGCAATACCCCCAACAGGGCAATCTGTATGAAAATGGTGCTACTGACATTTTAGAAGCTGTACATTTATTTCTCTTAAAAAGCTATAAATAACTAGCTTATAGCTGCTCCAGTATCTCAGTTATTGATGCATTAATATTAATATGAAACCAGGATGAAAAGCTCATTTTTTTGGATCTTACCATTCCATCTCAGCAGCGCCACCTTGAAGTTAACCACCCTTCCAGCACAGCTGTGCCAGCAAGCAGTTGATAATCCAGCAGGGCGATTCCAGAGGTGAGGATACAAACTGTCATGCCTGGGTGCAGAGGTTTGAAAGCAAAATCCATACCCTTACCTCAGCTCTAGCAACTTTCCTCCATGTGAGCAAACTGCATGCTGCCTGACAAGCTTTTGCAGAGACATGGGAAATCCAGATCTGGTCTCCAATAGGTCTAAATTCATCCTCTCACAAGATAAAAAAAAAAAAATTACCAACAATGAAGAACATGTTGCTAATTTCAAGATCTCATTATCTGAGAGTTCTTGCCATACAGGTCTATTAACAGGTCCAACCTTTGTTGGCTCTGGCAAACCTACAGTAAACAAAGACTTGCAATACCCAACATATGTAAAAGCTTAGGGAATACAAACCAAATGGAATTAAAAAGCACTCAGGGCCCAGTGTAATAATTCTGCAGCTCAGTGGCTGAACACAGTGGGTATTTTCCTACTGGGTTATCTCTTCAGAGACTGTCCAGCTACACAAAGCAGGCAATCTGGCACAGGGCTCTTGACACAGTGCAGATGTTTATCTACAGCCCTTCCTTGGCAGGGGCATTTAAAAACCTGAGGCAGGGACAGAGGACGGTGTAAACACATTTGTACACAGGATATCTGAAATGCGTACGCTGTTCAAATATTTGGCTAGTTACATGACTTTTCTTCTCAAGTTCATGCATCTGCATAAACACGAGCATTTCCCATGTCCACTGGTGTCCAAATTCCTCATCAGCAATCCCAACAATGTAAATCTGGAGTCGGAAGTGAAATATTTGTCGTGTCAACTAACACACAGCAGCAATAGTGTTTGTGTCTGGCCACAAACATAGCCAAACAGCGGGCTCTGATGGCAGCACCAGGGCTGGTGGTCCTTTTATTTGTTTGTTTTAATAGTGGTAGGGGTTTTTTCCCCATATTCAGGGTAACACCAACTGGTCATTAATCCCTGCACTCAAACTCAAGTAAACCCAAACAAGTCTCTGTGGGGCTTACATTTGGGGTCACAGATGGTGTAGCTGTGGCTCCACACCACGTTCCAGAGCTGCTTTGAGGCGGTTTTCTTTGGAACGGGAGCTCGATGCCGGCTGAGCAGAGCACTTGTCAGGTAAAACAGGATTACTGGATGTTCCTTCCTCAAGAAGGAGACATGAGTGCTCATGGCAGAGAATCATGATTGATGACAACTCATCTCAAAAACCTGAGACAGACTTCTTAATATTTTCTCTTTTACTTTAAACTGACATAGATGCTGATCTGCCCTTTAAAAACTGACTTCTGTTCTATCTCCCATGGGTGACACAGACAAATAAAAAGCTGCCTGAATCAAGACACGAGTAACTTTACCCGCAGCTTTCACTTAGACTTAGAGAACAGAAGACACCCATCTCTCCTGATACCTTGTTTCCAACTGCTGTGGCCACCAGTGTGAAATGTTCACGTGAATCTTCCAGCTTCACAGCCGAATAACTTTTCAGTCTAATGGCTGAATCGATACATCTAGACGCAACAGTGCTTTCACTTTTGCCAGATGCCTTAACAGAGATATTTAATTACAAACAAGAGATACAATTACACTTGCACAGGTTTTCCATCCACAGGAGGGATAGAAAACCCACACGAAATGCCAAGTGCAAATCCTTGTCCGGTATGCTCCTGTCAGAAGAGAAGGATTTCTCCAAATGTCTACTGATTTCTATATGCATGTTTATGTTCATCTAAACTTGATACTCATAGTGCATAAATTATATAAATTATACATTAAATGGGCTCTGAGTGAAACACATCATCATTAACATAATCAAAAATGCAAGACAAGTGTTACCTTTTATAGTTATTCCGTGGCTTCCACTGGATCTTAAGTATAAAAAAGTCAATGGCTCAGCTGTCATAATCTATGTTACCATGGTAAGTGTTCTGCCATACATAATTCCATCTGCCTACAAACAGGGACCAAAAATACATATTTGTGTCATCTCTAAAGGAGAAGGTTTTATTTTTCACTCCTATAGCAAAGAAAACACATCTATATTGGTAACTGCATTTAGGTCAGGGTTATTTTATGACAAGCACAGTCAATATGCCAATTACAGGTATCAAGAGCAAGAAACATTCTAGAAACCACCCATTTCTAGTAAGGAATTTTTACTGTCTTGGATTTCTCAGTACTTACTTTTCCTGCTATAAACCTTTCAGCTTCCTACAATAGAAAATGTTTCTTTCCATGTACCTTAAGTCAGTATTTTCCTATTTTTTCTTCCAGGTAAGTGTGTCATAATGCACTATTCCTAGCTATCTCACTGGAAAAATAAGTCAGGCGGGGTCACTGCAATTTCTTTACAAAGTCTATGATAGATATGCTGCCTAGTAGATCTTGAAAAACACGCATTGCCATAGCACAAGGACATCCTGGGAACCTTCTACTACCTTCCAACAAAAAGCAGTGCCCTCTTTGGAATAAGACTTGAAATAGCCTTTTCTTACAACACTGGACATTGCACAGGTGAGCAGCTGTGTCAAGTACAAAATAATTTCTCATGGGAATTGTTTGACAAAGATAGCGTGTATTCTGCAACAATGAGCCACTGGGCACCTACAGATTAATTCCTCAGGTTGCCTGTACAAGCCTTAGAAACCCCATTTAAAAGCCATCTGAACTCAAAACCAAGACAAAATGGGTATTGACACAGTATTAGACCTCCAACCCCCTACACACATTCAGTTTACATCAAGATGTGCGTCGCAACATCAGCTCACTTATTCTAAATAATCCTTGGCAGTGCAGTCCAGAAGTAGAACTTAACTAAAACCTGTTCTTTACCTGAAGTTGGCTGCCCTTAAGTGAATACAATTGTGTTACTTGTGCAGAAGCAGCAAAGTCTAAATAAGGGATTTCAGGCTGTAGCTGAAACTAAGGTGACCAGCTCCCTCAAACCTTTGTTGAATAGCAGCAGGACTGGGCAGACAATTGCTTTGTGCTCTGGGGTTGGTTTGTCATAGCAACAGTGCTGGAGGGTTCACTAGGAGCTTGTTTTTACAGCATGTGGCATTTCCAGGATTTTGGATTGATGGATCATAATTAGGATCACGGTCATCATGACATTCTATTACTCATTTAAAACAAAAAAAACCAAAAAAACCAAAAAAACCAAAAAAAAAACCAAAAAAAAAAAAAAACCACATGGTGTTGCTCAGCACTTTTCTCTGAACTGAATCTCTGAACTGCAAAACCTTGATGAAAAGGGGAAGAGAAATCACAGATGCAATACAGCCATACTCTGAGGGGAAATTGTTGCAGGAAAGAGAGAAGCACGCTGCATTTATGCACCCCATAAGGCTCAGTGCCACAGCTCCCACAGACACCACTCAAATTAAAGCTCCATAGGACAGCAGCAGGAAAGACTGGCTTCACTCAGCTTCCCAATGCCTCAAAGGACAGCTCCTCTGAGAGGATTAAATAACTTCTCTTGCAGAACAGAAAAAGGTGAGCAGCTGCCCTTCAGAGGTGTGGGAGGCAGCTCCAGGTGAAGGTCTAGGTCTGTGTGCACCCTCCAAACCAGGCACAGCCAGAAGCAGGCTGACAGGTGCACAGAATGCCAAACTAAGTTTAGTTGCAGCAAAGGCTGTGTCAGGTCACATTACAGATAACCAGAGCTTTCTTCCACCCCCAGCACCACTCCTGGAGATGCCAAGGTTTGCCCCTCACCTCTGAATCGTCAGCAGTTCAGGTGTTCTTAAAAATACCATTGCAAAGGACACCCTGGGTTTGTCAAGTGATGAAGGGTTTCATCAAGGGAGCAGCAACAGCTTAGTTCAAACATGAGTGCCAAGAGCAGTGTCAGTCTGGGGGATAAGAGGTCATCACTCATTAGCCCATGCTGAGTACGTAATTGATTAAGTAATTCCATGTTATAAAAATAGAGCACCAATTGATTTTCTGCAATGCCTGCACCTTGCACCAAATCTCACCACCACCACCTCCAAAACCTGTCACACAAAACGCTTTGATACAGATTTCATACACATTTGCTTTACTAAATATAGACTCCCTTCTTCGAGCTGAACAAACAGAAGGGGAACTGGCAGCAACTGGAGCCAAAAGGAGTTTTGCAGAGGTAATTTTACTTCTATATATTTATACCCAACTCTTCTGGCTCCCTGCTAGCTCTGACTTACCCACCTGTCATTCTGAGAACCATAAGGCTTCACCCTTTGTCATTTTAGTGTCACAGACACTTAAGATAACCTGTTCTTCCCACCCTCTTTTTTAAAATAAATAATTTTCTCCAATTGCATCCTTACAATAAAAAAACTTCAAAATCAAGTTTCTTGTTTGGGGCTTTTGCTTGCTTCAGCAAGTGATCCATTGGGATGATGAATATAAAGCCAAGGTTTGCTGAATATGAAATTCCCCCTCTAATGGTGAAGTGACACACATAACAGCCTACTATTCCTGTAACAGGAATGAGTGCTCAAATAGCAGCAATCTGGGCTCCTGCTCCAAAGACCTTCCTAAGCCATGCTGACTGTTTGCAAACAAATACACATGAAATCTGTCAACCCCAAACAGGCCATTGTGAAACTTTCAGCCTCAAATTTGCACATTGCTTATGCGAGGCTTGCACCCAGCAGGTAGAAAGTCCATTATCCATTGCTTTCAGCACTCTGTGACCCCTGGGAACAGCCTGTTCTTGCTCTCAGTAAAGTCTGAAGAAGGTTGTGCTGACACTCGCTCGGCATGGGGGGTAAAAATAGGACTGCAATGGCATCTTTTCATCAATTATTGTCATCTGACAAATCATGTGTGCTCTTCGTCCCTGATAAAGAACCACAGTCAGAAAACTTCAAACCAGATTCAGGAGTGTCAGCTCTACATTCTGGTTTTCAGGTACATCCCAACAGTGTCCATACCACAAAAAAAAAAAAAAAAGCTTAAAATTGTTTGGAACATCCTCCTCATCAAATACCAGCCAGCCAGGAGAGAGCAGAAAACGCACACACCAAGACAACAAAGAACCCAGCAGGGATGCCAGGTAGAGCATTTCCAGTGCAAGCCTCCAACTGCGACAGAAATAGCCTCATTAAAGGGCAGGTTCGGATAGAAGGAGCTATTTATAGGCAATCTAAGACTAAATTATTAGTGACACGCTCTGGATCTAAAAATTCCCAGAGTTTACAGTGTTACAGGAGCTGTACATGCAGCATGTGATGCCCCTGAGTGCAAACCCACGGGCTTTGGCTCCTGCGCCCCGACCAGCTGCTGCTCCCGGCAGGAACTAAAACCATCTGAACCCAGGCCAGGCTATTCACATCCAGCCCGAGCAAGTCCAAGTTTTCCAGTTCCCAGAAGGCTCCTGAAAGCCGCCACGAGAGTTCCACCGCTGCCTGAGCCCTGCCAGCTCCCGCCACCCACATCGGGCACACATCAGAGGGAAGGGCTGGCTCGGTCACCCGGTGCCGCTGGAGCCCGGCGCGCATTCCTGGGCCCAGCGGCAGCTGGGGGCCACGGGTCACTGACTGCTGGCAGCCATCCCACACCCAGAGAGGGGGAAAGCCAGATTTGAGGAAGATGGAGCTACAAACAAAAACGTCTCTGAGTACACTGCAGAGCCTACAAAGGACACTTCAGAAGGGTTCTGCTCGTGGGATCCAAGAGCCGGTTACTGGCTCGGATCGCATACCAAGCACTCCACAATTAATCGCAAAGTTTATTTTTTCCCCTTGGAGTTGCATGTGTGGGAGTGCATTCGGGGAGAGGGGGTGGTTGTGCTGTTTTTAACCCAAATATTTTAGGTACATGCTATTTGTGATGGTACGGAGGAGCTGTAAAGCACTAACTGCCCTCAGTTTGCTATTTTCTGAATGTACACGTATAGATACATAAACAATCTAGAATTACTTGTTTTTCTTTTCCCTTAAGAAAAACAGGAACCACAACATTTAGAAACAGCGCAGAAGATGAATGAGGTCTGGACACCCTCCATCTTTTCAGAGGTAAGCTCATAAAAAAACACTTCACCCTCTGACCTAACACAAACGACAAGGGTATTTACAGCAGCGTGTCACTCGCTCAGACCCAGCCAGCCTGAATGCTTGAAATGCATTCCCATCCATCAGATGCCTGTAAGCATCCCACGAGCTTCAAGTTTTCTAACAGGGCTCACAACTTATGCCAGGATCTCTCACAACTTTTGGAAGATTGACAGGACTTTTGGCTGCACAGCATTTCCTCACCTGAATTTGTGCCTCACACACATGCCACATGCTGCTCGTCGCAAAGTCCCTTTCCTACCCCAAAAACATCACCTTCAAACACCCAGATCATCTTAACAAATAAAGCTCAAATGAAGCAAGGGATGCATTTCATAAAGCTTCTCACCAGTTTCCACCAAGCACAGATTTAATGCTGAAGGAAACACGTAAGTTGGGGGAACTCGTCTTGGCTCTGAGTGGTCAAAGCAGCACTCAAAGAGAACCCCTGGGTCAGACAGGTCAGCAGTCTCATCTCCTGCAGCTGTACCTTCATTTGCACCAGCAGAACCAAACCCAAAGATTTCACACGGCAAACACCCTAATGTCTTGCAGGGGAATGCTGCTGAATGAATCCCTGTTGCACAAACAAAGATTCCTCTAATATAGGAAGTCTGAACTGCCCCATGATATACTGTGCTCCTACTTCCCTTTAGGATCAGTCAAGTTCTGCAGATAAATCAAAATGCTTCCAGACCAGATGGCCAAACCAAACAAAAAAAAAATACAATGAAGTAAATAACCAAACTGCATAAGCAGAGACAACAAATAACACCCCTGTAACCCTTTTTCTGTCCAAGATTACTTCTGACACTTGTAGTGAGCAAGGTGCAGCTCTTGGTCCTGAAGCTCTTAAGAAGAAATTTTATCAGTCAGATGCACACCAGCAAAGCTCTATCCATCTGAGCATCAACAATGGATGTGGGCTAGAACCTGCTTCTCCCACCCAAGTTCCTACATCTCCGGTGGGTAACGAACAACCATTTCTAGCTCACACTCCCCTCCTCTTTCCCTAAATACCTTTATTTTTTGAATACAGTTACATCTTGAAGTATACATCCTGCTGGATACCACAGTTGTTTCTGTGTTCCCAGCTGAGTCACCATCCCAGTAAGGACAACCGGGCACTTCAGAAAGAAGGATGAAAGGGAAAGGACAGACTGCCATCAGAACAGAACATATTGTGTTTTCCCCACTCCGTTAGTCAATTCCTTATTAACGCTCAGCCAGGAGGACTCTACAACCCATTTCCCAGGCAGTGTTTACAGACAGAAAACAACCCCTTGCAGTTTCCGAGGTGGCCTCACACAAGCAGGTCACCCCAAAATAAAGCCTAAAGCCCTCTACAAAGACAACTTTGCAACAAATACTTCATTATAAGACGTCAATACAAAAGGACTGCAAAAAGCCCTACAGTAGCTTCACAAAAGTCTCACCTCAACAGGCAACGAAGTTACAGACATGAAGAGTGACAGGCTGTGTTTCCAGCAGACATGTGCGGTGACCAGCATGGAAAAGCCCACCAAGTGTTTTGAGGGCTTTGGACAGTGTGGGCATTTTTGTATGCTTTCAGGTTTTTTATTTACTCAGAAGAAGCACAACTCCTTCAACATTTAACAGCTTAATGAGCAAATCCTCTAGGGCAGGAGGTGGGCAAGGTGCTGCTTTTTATCAAAGCAACCTGTGCTATTTGTTTCCTCTCCCACCCCAGTGCACCCCAGTCAGAAGCAGTGGCTGCAGCCTCACAACATGGCGGGCAGCCCCCTCCCCACACGACAGGGTGAGCAGCTCTCACCCTACGTGACATGGCCAGCAGCTCCCTCCACCACAACCTGATGGCGGACAACCCCATACCACACAAAAAATGATGGGAAACCCCCTCCCCACACAACAAACGGCAGACATTGGGCCCCCCACACAAAATGGTGGACAACCCCCCACGCGAAATGGCGGACAGCCCCTCCTGCCCCCCACACGAAATGG
>VYZP01076673.1:0-24874 GCA_013400635.1 Hypocryptadius cinnamomeus
CTGCTGGAGCTGGGAGGCCCCCGAGCTCAAGGGTTCTGGAACTCAGGTTTGCACAACTGGCACGTGTTTTAAAAATAATATGTTAATATGAGCTAATAGTCTCAGCATTAATAATGTCAATTTCATTATTTTTCTGTTGGTTTCTGTTAGTATTTTGCTTATCCTGAATATTGGCAGTGTGTTTGTAGAATGTTCTGACTGGCACAGTAGTGTCATTTATCTTTTATGGAGACAAGTAAGACCTGCCAGACAAAGATCAGGAGTCTTCCTTTCTGAAAACTTCACAATGTAGCAGTCACTTGTTTGGCATCTGCAGTGAGCATCTTTTACTGCACATTTTGTCTTAAGTTATAGAGAAAAGCCTGCTAGGCTGCTGGTAGGCATGGTGATAGGTTTTTCTGGGATTTGGAGAAGGTGCCTTTGAGGGCCAGGCCCTTCAGGCTCCAGTGTGTGGGCTAGTAAAGATGACAACAAAGCCCCCACCTCCGCAGTTCTAGCAAGTGAGTCAAATCAGAAAACTTCCCCCCAAATTTTCTGCAGGAAAATTGGTCTGAAAATAATATTAAAAATTGGTTGAGGATGTCATTATATCCTGTTAATTGTGGCAAAACTGGCCACAATTTTTGTGGGGTGGTTGTGAGGTGAGGGATGGCCTTCTCAGCTGGTGTCTGCAAGAAGGTGGTCCATCCCTTGCTGAGTAGCACTGTGAAGCAGACGGAGTTCTCCAGAAAGTCAAGGTGTAAGATCAGTAGAGGTTCTGCTTCAAAAGCATTTTTTGTCTGCAAACTTGCTTAGTATCCTTTCCAGTCCTGTGTCCAAGACATTTACAGGGCCAAGGATGGAGCTCTGTGGAACCCAACTAGTGACAGGTCCCCAGTCTGATGTCAGCCCTTTGTATCTGACATGAGGGCCATTTGCTCACCCATCCCATGATGTGTTTGTCCAGCTGTGTGCTGGACATTTTGTCCAGAAGAACTCTTTTGAGAGACAGTATCAAAAGCTTTACTGAAATCCAAAAAGATTACATCTACTGGCTTTCCTGTATCAACTGCCTGGGTTACATTGTCATAAAAGGAAATCAGGTTTGATAAGCAGGATTTCCCTTCATGGAGCTGTGCTGGCTGTGACCAGTGAGTGACTGTGTTGCCTTTCAGGAGTTTTTTAATAACTCCCTGAATAATCTCCGTAACTTTACCAGGCACTGGAGTGAGACTGACAGGCCTGTAGTTTCCAGAGTCTTCCTTGCCCTTCTGGAAAATGAGGACAATATGCACCAGCTTCCAGTCAGCTTGGACCTCTCTGGATTCCCAAGACTGCTCAAAACTTATCAAAGAGAGGTTTTGTGATGACATCAGCCAGCCCTTTGAGGATTCTTAGATTAATTCCATCAGGCCCTATAGATTTATAGGGATCCAGCTAGAGCAGCAGATCCCACACAAATTCAAGGTTGACTGGGGTTTGATCATTCTCACAGTCATTGTCCTCCAGCTCAGGGCACCTGAGACCCCCTTAGTCCATCTCTAATGCTGAAAACATGTAAGGAATGCATTAAACACCTCTGTCTTGTCCCTGTCTGTTTGTGAGGTGACCATCCTCATCCTGGAATGGGCTGATTTCTACACTGCCTATTGCCGTATTTGAAAAAACTTTATTGTCTCCCATATTTCTGGCAGCTTCAACTCCAGCTGAGCTTTGGCCACAGGAGTTCTCTCCCTCCAGTGGCAAGCAGCATTTCTGTGTTCCTCTATGCCACCTTCCACTGGGTATGCACCTTCCTTTTTTTTGCCTTATTTCCAAGAGATTCCTGTTCAGGCAAACTGGCCTTCTGCCTCCCCCGCTTGACTTTTGACATTTGGGAATTGCATGTTCTTGGGCCATTGGGAGGTGATGTTTTAAAAATGACCAGCACTGATGGACCCCAGCACCTGCAAAGACATTGTCCCAGGAGATTTCACTTACTAGTAACGTGAGCATCCTGAAGTCTAGAGTTGAGGTTTTGCTGGCGCTTTTCCTCGTGTCACCAGAGATTTCAAACTTGATCGCTTTGTGGTCACCAATCTCCACTTAGCTCATGGGGTCCTGTCTGCTGACAAGCAGCAAGTCAAGGAGGGCGTATTTCTAAGTTGGCTCACTTAGGACTTGTTTCACAAAGTCATCCAGTTTTTTAGGAATCTTCTGGCCTGGGTTGTACCAGCTGTGTGATGCTCCCAATTGATTCCTGGCAAGTTGAAGTTCCCATAAGGACAAGGGAAGTTGACTTGAAAGTGACACTTTGTTCCTCAGAGAATAATTTGTCATTGCTGTCTTCCTGGCTGGGAGGTCCATTAGAGACTCCCACAATGACATCCACATCATTTGTTTGCTTTTTGATTCTTATGCAGAGGCTCTCAGCTGTGCCATTGCCAGCTGTGATCGCCATACATTCTACTATCCCTTCTATTGCCTATAGCACCACTGCCTGCCTCTTCTGCCCTGCCTGTCCCTCCTGAAGAGCCTGGAACCCTCCAACAGGGCATTCCAGTCACAGGACTCATCCTACCAGTTTTCACTTATGCCAATGATGTCTGACCTCTGGGACTAGCCAAAGCCTTCAGCTCCTCCTTTGCTCCTCATGATGTGTGCATTAGTGTAGAAACATTTCAGGTGTGGTGCAGTTTAGGCAATGCCTGGTGGAACACATTGAGAGATCCCATTAGTGCTCCTTTCCTCAAGTTCTGGCACATCATCCAATCACTCATCACTGATGAGCCTGGATTTGCCCCTTTCCCCCTTCAGTGCTAGTTTGAAGCTCTGCTCTTTGTCCTTCTGACAATCCTCAGTGCCCACCTCATAGGAATTGGAGAGAGAACACACCTGTCTATCTGTGGAAGAGTCTACAGGTACTGGTTTCTCATCTCGTTATTACAAGAAAAAATGTGTTTCATAATTGCATCAGTTTAAATAAGATGTATTTGGTTAGCTGTTAGTACACTCTAAGTAAAATCGTACCAAAAAAAGGAGTTTGAAAACAGCGGAGTAAGTTTTGGACAATGCTTGTCTGAAAAGAGGCAGTAACAAAGCTGATCATAACTTCAAATTCAGAAACACAGAGGAGTAGGTTTGGTGTATGTATGAGCTTCCCTTAACATGGCTGCCAGAGTCCAGGTGCAGGATCTGTTCCTTAGAGGAAATCTCCATGTCAGTGGACACAGGCAGTACTGACATGTAACACATTTTATTTTCCTCATAGCAGTGATTAGGTCTTTCCTTATTGTAGAATGTGAACAATAATTTCATTTTGGTAAGTAAAATAACCAAGAACCTTCCCAGTTTTATGGAAACAGTATCATTTACTTTGCTGCTTAACCATCTCCACTTACCTGGCTTATACTATATTTTTAACATTACTTTTTATGTGTATTTTATTGGAGGTCTCATGCTAGCTTTTAAATTGAAGTAATTTTCTTCTGTTAGCTTGAAAATTTCCTGTAGTTCTGAGTTCCTGTCTGGCTCTCACTGAAGTCACTGGGAAGACATCCACTTGGGGTTTGTAACTTGTGTGCATTTGAATTTAACACAAAAGTCCTTCAGACATGATAAGTGTAAATTCCAGATGTCAAGGAAAAAAGGTGAGAAACACAGGGATGTGCAAAGGCAGCCTCTGGTGTTCTGCTTCTGTTTTTTCAGGCTTTTAAATAAAATGTGGCACATTCACTAGCTGCCTGCTTCTGAGATAACCCAGTCTCTTCTCCCAAGTAACAAGTGACAGAACTAGAGGATATGGCCTTAAGTTGTGGAGGTTGTTGGATATTAGGAAAAATTTCTTTACTGGAAGAGTGGTCAGGCACTGGAACAGGCTGCTCAGAGAACTGGTAGAATCACCATCCCTGGAAGTGTTCAAAAGGCATGTGGATGTGGCACTTGGGGACATGGTTTTGTGGTGAACACAGTGGTGCTGGGTTAATGGCTCAACTTGATGATCTTAGAGATCATTTTTACCCTAAACAACTCAATGATTCTGTGACGATTCAGATGTGCCCTCTGCAGACAGTGCTGGGGCTAACTCCCACCCATTTCTTGCTGTCAGTGGAGCTGCATGGCACCATTTGGTTTTCCTGCCCTGAGATCATCCTTTCAAAATGAGGTGAGTTGAATGAGAAAGAGGCCCCTTCCTCCCTAACCTCGGGATGGCACTCAGCTGATGACATGGATCTCACACAGTAGCCTGAAGCTGAAAATGTTCTTCCAGGGAAAGTGATGGAACAAAGAGAAAAGATTCATCCATCAGAGTGCAGCGTGGCCAGGGTATCGTTATTCCAGGATCACTCTCATCTCTTGACAAGGTGAGGATGATCCTCTCATCTTTACAGACACTTGGCCTAAAGCAGAGGAGATGAACTGCTGCAGCTGTTCCAGCATTTGTAATAAACTGGTGCTAAGTTGCAGACTTACCTAACTGAGGCACTGAGTTCCATGAGAAGACTGCAGGATCACCAGTCCAGTCCTCAGCTGTATATTCCTTTACAAAAGTAGTTATTACAGAAGTACTTGAGTGGCACTTTCACATCACTTTTAGGGTAAGGCTTTTAGCTTTACTTAGCTTCTCATCTATACATCAAGAGAAGAGCAGAGCTATTTGTGTGTTGCCTGTCTCACTACCATCATTGGAAAAAAAGCAACAAACATGTCTTGTTAAGCACAGACATCTGCTTCCATGTTCTTAAACTACAGCCACTTAGTTTTTACTTTTGTGTATTCATTCTCCACTCACCACCTGACTTTAGACAAGACCTTTCTGTCTAAAGTGTCTGAATGGAACCCTCCCTGAATTCAGTGGAACCTCAGGAGCTTGATGGTTAAGATTAGAGAGTCATAATTTGGAATGAAAGAGATCTTAAAGTGTAGTTTCACCCTGCCCCACAAAGTTCAGGAACACCTTCCACTAGCCCAGTTTGCTCAAAGCCCCATCCAGGCTGTCCTTCAACACTTCCAGGGACTAGGCATCCACAAATTCTCTGCCTATTCCAAGATCTGCCCCA
This sequence comes from Hypocryptadius cinnamomeus, assembly GCA_013400635.1. Taxonomy (NCBI): domain Eukaryota; kingdom Metazoa; phylum Chordata; class Aves; order Passeriformes; family Zosteropidae; genus Hypocryptadius; species Hypocryptadius cinnamomeus. Next base: position 5,019 of record VYZP01076673.1, read on the forward strand.
TTCTCACACAACTATACCAATTTATGCTATTTTGCAGCACCAATTTCAAGTTAAGAAATTATTGCTTTCAGGGTGATTCTAGCTGGAATAGCAGGGCATTATGTCCCTGCCAGCAACACTCACCACCTTTTTCCCAGCCTTACATAGTACATGCGCTCTAGGCAAAAGAGAGCTCATTATACAAACAAGCATGGCATAGGCAGCTGGACTCCCTGTCTGGCCAGCTGGCTGCTGTGCAGGGCTGGGCCAGCAAAAACCTCCTGTAGAACAAGAGCAAACATTCCTGGGACTCTGCCTCAACAATGGTATTGAAATTGCTCGTGGTGGAGATGGGAAGGGATCTGTGGAAGATTTAGTAACCATTTTTTGCTAGACCACCTTGCAGGGCTGAATCAAACACACATCCTTGTGCATGCACATTGAGAGGGAAATCCTTATTTTACTCAACATTTAATTGCAAGCTGTTGAAATTAGTGTAAAACAGCAACACAAATACAGCAACATCTGTAGAGGGTTTCTTGCAAAGTGATGTTGGTTTATTGGCAGGTTAGCTAAGGTGAAGGGTTACTTAATGCAGCAGCTGAATAAATCACAGCAGAGCCTTATGGCACATAGGCTGTAGGAACTAAACTAGATGTGAGTACATGGTCTATGCTAGATATACAGCAGCTGCTTTTTCTATAGGATACTGTGTTGATGTGTGTCAGGAAATCCCAGAAACTGCAATCACTGAGGCAAGGAGCGATGGGGGACCGACATAAACACCTGAAATGTATCAACAAATAGAGAAAGGTGCAGACTGAAAATATGCTGGAAGCAAAGGCCAAGATTCAGAGACACTTCAAATATACAGAGGAAAGGAAGCAGACCCGGGCAACCCAGCAGATAAATAACACCCCCAGAAAGGGGTGAGCATTGTAGGGAAGAGCTGGGCAGTGGTGGAAACAGGCAGAACCAGAGTAGTCTAGTAGGCAGGAGTAAATCCATTGGTAGTGATTTTCAGTTTTAAGCCAGTCTTAAGCTTCTCACTTGATTTCCTTGTAAAGCTAAATCTAACGATTCAGAAGTTTATTCTTTGCCTTGATCAAAGAGGGTTAGAGAAGGTCCTGAATGAGGGTGAGCTGGAGAGATTTGGGGCTGACATGAAGACACAAGAGACTACTTTGACAATTATGGTAGGTATGAAGGAGATGAAGCTGCAGTTGAAGCCAGCTGAGGAGCACAAATATTTTTCAGTGGTGTAGGTAGCAGCAGTCTTTGACAGACACTTCTAACTGGGTATAAACAGCCTAGCAAACATCCATTCATTTCCTGATCTGTCCTAATATTGCATTATTTTTGTACAATTTCATCCAGTTGCCCACCACAGAGATATCTATCAGTGTGCTCCCATTTTCCTGTGGTTTCCTAGAAGCACAGCTGGGGTTATTTCTGGGGGATCTGGGCGCTGCATGTGGTGATACTGGAGACAGAGCCTTCAAACTTCCAGCTCAACCCCCTCAGCAGCCAGAGCTGCACCATGGGGAGCTCATCCCTGTCCATGACCCACTGCCTGAGGGTTGGAGCTGAAGGCTGGCCCTACAGTGGTGGTAGGATTGCTTACCAGTAACGGCTAGTGCAAGAATGCCCCGAACTGTGCTGAGTTCTGCCACAGCTGCCTGTGCACCTCCCTCACCTGCAACTGTGATCATGCCTTTTATACGATGCTCCTGAGGCTTGGGTATAATTTTCTCTGCTCCCCGTCCCCAGCCATCATCTCTCTCTGTCAGTGTTTATAGTGTTTATAGTGACTGTGCACAATGTGCACAATTCCTCTGCTGCCCTAACCCCCGCTCCACCCCAGAGGCAGCTGTATTTCCACAGCGAATGAAGCAATTCCTGTATGGATGATTTTAAAGTGCTTTGGGACCCTTTGGGAGAGAAGGTGCAATTGTACAAGAACAAGATATTATTAAAACAGGAATCTGTGTAATAGGTGATAAATTTTGATACTGTATGTTTAATATAATATGACGGTTGTAAATCCAGTGAATTACCATAGGTATTTGCTGTGCTGTGTGTTTATGAATTGTTTGGGCAGGTGTTTTTCATGTCCCAGTTTTTCACACAAAACGTGAGTTATAGGACAGTTTAATAATATTCCTTACTAGACTCCAATATGCTACAATTAGCTTCAGAAGTGTTATCACTTGATGGTTGAGCTTGGTCGCTGATTAAGTTCATGTATAAGAAGGTAAATGAAAAAAGCAGCAGAGAGAAAAAGAGACCTGCACAAGTAAACTTTTAGATCTGCCTTTGATCTCTTACAAGCAAATATCTTTTAAAGCTGCCAGAAATCAATATTTTCAGTGTTGTTCAACCTGTATTTTACATGTGCTTTCACATAAGTTAGAAGCAGACTATTTTGATTGCAATAATGGAATAGTTCTCTAAAAGTTTATATTCAATAGTTAAACTATTTATATTTATTGATGTGAAGGGATATCTGTACTGCACATGTTACTTGAATCAAACCTTGTAGTATAGCTTTTAAATCAGATCTAAAATAATGTAATTCGGGATTACATACAGTCAGAATTTCTTATTTTTATTTTTTACTGACTTCCACATAAAAAGACTTATAAGAACTTGAAAAATTTTTCCAATCTCTGAAGAAGAGAGAACTGCTCTATTTCACTCTTCCATCTGCTTTTATATCATGGGCTAAAATCTCAGCCTGAGCTGATGTTATGCCAACAAGCACAGCATTAAACTATTGAGAGGTAGGGTTGAGAAGAGCTCTAGAGACTGAAGGGCATCATCTCCATCACTGTAGGATTTTTTGAGTGTAAACCAGGCTGTCATTAGTTTTATGAATGCCTTTTGCTGGTGTTCTTTGGAGTGTGGAGTCCTTTGCTTGCGAAGTAGGTGTTTTCAGCTCCAGAGAGGTTGATGTGACTTACACACCTCCATGGCCATTGCTGGCACCTTCCAGATGAGCGAAGCTCGTGGCTGGGTTTTGGACGTTCTGTGGTCCTGCTGCTCCAGCTGATGTCCAGGGTGGCTGAAAGTCCTGGTGATCACTGCCCACCTCTCCAAGTCCCATCCCACCATGGCTCATGCCCTCCTGAGTGCCCAGGAGCCAAGCACCACAGCAGTCAGGCCTGTGGCTGAGTGTCACTGGATCTCACAAGCGTGATGCCACAAGCTGGCAGCTGGCATGGAGTCTTTCTCACACATTTTCTTTCCCCTTGACTGGCGTAAGGAAGGCGCCTGCAGCCCACCCCCTCCCCACACTGTGCCTTGTGTATGCGCAAAAGCTGCCCTTGGCCCCAGATGATATGTTTGCATTTCATAATTGATGCTGAACTCGACTTGAGGCAGATACGAAAGGACAATTTTTTAAACAGATGTTGCAGGTCACTTGTAAGTTATTTGTCAAATAAGTTTCAGAGCACAAGCCGCTGCTTTTGCCATTGTAACCAAAGGCGTCTGCTGCTCAGCAGCAGTAATTACAAAGCCAGGGCAACGCAGGGAAAATTCATCTTATTTAAAAGTGTTTTAGTGTCACCAAACAGCTTGCTATGCCATTAGGTGAGTTTTGCTAGACACATTCAAGTTGAGGATTTTAATTTGTTTGAAGTATTCTCTAAAACAGAATTATGTTGGAGTTTACATAAAATGAGAGAATGACATGAAAAGTTTTAACTTAAGCAGCAAAATATAAAGGCTAATCTTATTTAAAAGTAATATGTGTGTCTTGATTGAGTGCCCAGATACACTCAACTGGGACATTTTAGTGGAATCGGTTCTAAGCTGTTACACTGAGTTATACAGAGTAGGTTTTCCTGAGCTCACATTGCCAGACCTGAAATACTCTTGTGGCTGCATTTAATAAAGAAACGAAAGTCTTGGGTAAGGGGATATGATTTTTTATGACAGAAGGAATGCAAATAACTTTTAGTCTCATTGCCTAGACCGGGTTTGGTCTGATTTGATGGAGTTTAATAATGACTTATAACCTGTGCTGACAATGTGCAGACCCGCACAACGTCATTTAACTCATTTATTCTGCTTGCTGTAAAAACAAAGAGATGGCAAATAAATATATGGAAAGTTCATTGTTTGTCAGAGGGCCCAAGCCAAAAGTTTTCAGTGACCTTTTAAAATATGGTCCCAGGCTAGTACTAAAATGTCTGTCACTCAGCGCACACACTTGCACAATTTGGCCTTTTAACCCGTGCATCTTGTTTTTCTCTCTTTCAACTGGTTGTATGAATTTCAAATCAGCTGCAGCTATTTAAGTTTTTGCATTGGAGGATTACTGTAAATTGCAGTCTGACAATTACAATGTACAGCGCACAGGAGAGTTATTAATGGATAGGCCTACTGATGGCCTTTCAGCGCTGACGAGGGCCTGGTGTTCCTCACCCATAATTAGATCCAGTGGTCGGGGCCTGCGTGGATGAGGCAGAGGAGGGGGTCGGCCGGGGAGCGCCGCTTTATCAGAGGAAGATATCAATTGATCAGAGATAGTTACTATCGGCAACGTCTAAATCTCTAATTCACCTTCTTCTTAATGACTTGTATTGGCTTAAGAAGCTAAGTCATTTGACAGCACGGAGCTCGGCTGACAAAGCTGTGCAGGTGGTTTTAATAGAGGATTTCTGTTGCTTGAGATTTCACTAAAGACGGAGCAACAGTTCAACAGACACAACAGAGGCCAGTAAAAACCCTGGTCTGCTGCTCTGCTCTCTGAGGGTACCAGTGGGGCTCAGGCTGCGCTGAGTGAACCACCACTCTCATTTACACGGCACTTTTTCCCTTTGCAGACCTGAACAAGGGCTTTCTCTGAGGTTTCAGTATTTATTTTAAGGAATGAATCTTATGTGGGCATAAATTATATGTGACAAACGAAAATCCTTTGGAGGGGGATTTATTTATTTATTTATTATTGCCCTATGAAAAATGTTTTCCAGGACATAATGTTTCTGGCAAATGAAATATTCTTTTAGGACAAAGAGAGAGTCCAATGCTCAGGAAAAACCAGTAAGCTTTGTAAAAGCTGAAGACAACAGTTGTTTGCCATTGATAAACCGAATGCAAACCAAGTGCTTAGATTAGACATGGCTTCATGAACCAAAATGTCAGCTTTTTAATGAAGTAACCCAAGAAGCAATGGTTTTGTGCTTAGATTATCGCAGTGTAAATCCAATAAGAGACGGGCACCTAACACCCCAAGGCGCTGCTGATCCAGCCCTGTTCCTCTCTAGGATTACAACCACCTGCTGGGAAGTTTTCCATGCAGTAAAGCTGGTAGCCAAACTGATATTCACAGTATGTCCCAGAGACTTTTTATTATTATTATTTGGATGATGTATACACATGGGAAATACAGGTTTGAGTCTGTTAAGGCTCTTTTTGGGGGTAAACATTTGTTTAAAATCTTGTTCCAACCTCTTAACACATATTGAAGTAAAATCTAATTGAGTAGATCACTGGCATAGGCAGAACTTTCTGTTGTTGTTCTTGAGGGAGAGCTCAAGAGAAAAGCACATCTGTGGGACTTGGCATTGTAGCCTTGAGTGGAAACATATTTATCAGCACAAAGCCTGCTATTTTAAGCTCTTCTGGAACTAGCAAAATGGATGGACATTTCTTCTGACTTTGCCAGCAGGTTTGTGACCTCATTCCCAATACCACTTCTAGGTTCATGTCACGGTTTCTACTTGTGAGCCATTGTACTTCCAATGAACTTGCAACCCAACTCTGTAAGCTATGGCTTTGCAGCTCCTAGGCTGAGGACTGCTGGCCTGAAGTGTTAAGAATAAATACACCGTGCACCTGTACAGTGCTGTTATCTCAAGATCTCTGAGTTCTTTCAAAACTATTTATGATTTATAAGGCTCTGAGTGTTCTATCAGAGGAGAAAACAAAGGCAGGGGAAAATAAGTAACTCTCCCAAAAGCAATAGATTGTTAAATGGTTTGTTAAGTAATGTGCCCAGCCTAGTTTATAGACTGAGCTAGAGTATGGATTGAAATCCTGATCCTTTGATACTAATGGTGAAAGTCACAGAATCACAAAATGATTTAGGTTGGAAAAGACCTCCCAGATCGTGAAGTTCATTCTTGGACTGATCACCTCAACTAGACCACAGCACTAAGTGCCATGTCCAGTCATTTCTTGAACACCTACAGGGATGGTGATTCCACCACTTCCCGCTCAGCCGAATACACAACTCCTTCAGAGAAAAAATTCTTCCGGATATCTAAACCTCCTATGGTTTGAGACTGTGTCCTCTTGTCCTGTCACTTGTTGTCTGGGAAAAGGCACCAATCCCCACCTGGCTAGAAGCTCTTTTCATGTAGTCGTAGAAAGTAGCAGGGTCCTTTCTGAGCCTCCTTTCCTCCAAGCTAAAAAACCCCAGCTCCCTCAGCTGCTCCACATAGGATTTGTGTTTTGGACCCTTCTCCAGCTCTGTTGCCCTCAATGCTCCAGCCCCTCAATGTCTTTCTTGTTCTGAGAGAGGTTCAGTCCTTGAACTGAACACAGGATTCAAGCTGTGGCCTCACCAGTGCTGAGTACAGGGGGCAATCCCTGCCCTGGTCCTGCTGGCCACGCTATTGCTGACACAGGCCAGGATGCCATTGGCCTTCTTGGCCACTTGGGCACAGCTGGCTCATGTTCAGCTGCTGTCAGATGGCACCCCCAGGTCCTTTTCCTCCAGGCAGCTTTCCAGCCACTCTGCCCCCAGCCTGTGGCACTGCCAACATGGGGTCATTGTGGCCAAATGCAGCAACTGGTCTTGAACCTCATACGGTTGGCCTGAGTCCATTGATCCATCAGACCCATTGGCTTCAATGTGCTCAGGAGCTCACCAGCATTTTCTTTTGCTTTACGTAAGGATAGTACCCAGAAGCCCAAGTCACAGATGATTACCACACAATTATAAACTTTTGTCATTAAAATGAGAGCTGTCATTTTGGAGCTGACTGACCGAGATAGCTGGGGTGTCAGTGTCATCCTGAATTTGACATGGATGTACCAGAAGAAAGCTAACTGGAGAATGGTGCTGAGGAGGAGAGCTGCTTTTCTGTACAGTGAGGCAAAACAAAAGAATGGTGAGAGCACTTGTCTTCAACCCAAAATGTTTCTATTCTGCCACGAACAATGAGGGATGCCCAAGAAGTACTTTTTGGGACAAGTGTGTAGGGGAGCTGTTTATTATAATAAATTGTTTTATTTTAGAATTGCCTTAGATTTCTGCTTTTTGTGTTTGAAGTTATGTGGTGAAGGGAAGATTTCTTCACTCATTTTTAGAGTAATCCCTACAGTGAAAACACATTACTGACATCTTTGGAAACTATTATTTAGTCACAAACTACTGGCAATGGAGAGGGCAATAAGCAGCGTGGTTCTTCAAGATCCCAACACATCACAGAAAGGTGTTTTCCTCCTGTCATGTGCCTTGTGTCATCTGCCAGGTACTGGTGCTGGGGTAGGCTTGTGTCTTCACTATGAAGTCTACAACTGTCTGCGAAACAGACAAAAATCAAACTTCTCATTGAGGAAGAGTCTGGTACCGAGGATCAAGCACAACCTGTTCTCTTGCTGTAAGTCTGTCTTTTTTATTATTTAATTTTTGTTCAAGTATGTCTTGGAATATTTAAATTTATTTTGCTCTCCTGTGTTGAGGGACTCGGTGAAAGAATTGTTAGGGAGGTAAAGAGCAGATCTTGATCACTCAGGCCTTAAAGGTGACAGTTTTGGCATGTTTTGAGGGCTTGAAGCAGGGGGGCCACATTCTTTGCACATGTTAAAAGGGGAACCTCTGCTGACTCAGTCAAGCTCTGTTCGTTTATGCAGACAAGATAGGGCCCAGTGGTTTGCTCTGTAATGGTTTCCATAAGAGACATCTTGGCTCACTCCCAGTATTCTGTGTGGTGTGAATAATTGCAATCTGTTAGCAATTTTGAGCAAGGCTGTTAGCACCATGAGCTGATCAGCTGAGTTTTGCAGAGACATTGTTGAGCTGCTCTGTCTCTCACAGTCACCTCGCTCCGGCAGCTCATCTCTTCCTACAGGGCAGTGTAATGTGGGAGCTGCTGGTATTAGGTAGCTCTTCCCCCTTTTGTTGTGCCCCACCATGTAACACCTCAATTCAAACATGCCTATTCTGCTCAATGGCTTTGAAGGTAGTTGCTCTCTTGCTTCATGCCCATGAGCTATTGACATTGTGATAAGCTGGTCACAAGAGGGTACATGATTGGTGACCTAATTCCATCACGGTGCCCATGAACCATGATCAAAATATGATTTTCTCTGTGCATTGGGACTTGTGTCTATACCTCATGCATCTTCCCCAGGTAAAAAAGTTTACTAATTCAATCTTTAGTACGTATATATCTGTATATATACTCATATATGCATACACACTCTAAGTGGGTGTGCACATGACTTGTTCGTCTATGACTTGCATGTCAAACATCTGACGACAAAACAAAGGAAACCACCAGCTCTCCAGCTTCTGAAGTGAAGCACTGCTGCAAAAAGTATTATAATGAATAACTGACTTCTGTCTTAGTGGTGCCTTCATCTTTTTATTCCTTTTTAAAATAAAGTCTGTTTTGACTGTTCTGCTATACTGTTAACAGACGGACACACTCAAAATGTTGGCAGTTAGGTTCAAGACTGGATTAATATACGTTTGTTATTTTAATAGCATATCCAAAGGCAAATACTCCTACTGGACTCCACCCTTCAGCTGTGAAGCAGATTGTAAATCAGTCCCTTTTTTGTTGTTTTTAAAGTAGTTTAGGGGCGTTAAAATGGTATTTAACATTATTACAGTCTGCTTGAATATTGTACAATTTCTAACTATTTCTTCTTTCTTTATATCCACTTTCCTGCCACTCTGAAGCTTCTAAAGAAAACAGTCCAGTCACTGCTAATGCCAAGGTGTAGCAAAAGTGCTTATACTGTTCTTGATGACTGTTCTCTCCCAAGTATTTAGGTGCTATGATTTTTGGCTTGCTAGGAAAACCCAACATTTACAGAGGGAAAGAATGAAGGCTGGGTTTTCAGACTTTGTCTTTAAGGCCGGAATGGGTAAATTCGTCATTGCGCCATTCCCTAGGAAAGCTCCAACAGGTACAGAGCCAATGGTCCTTGTCCCTTTGCTGCCATCCTTAATGTATCACTAAGACCATGGAAAAAAATATTCTGCATCTGGAAATATGGAAGGAAATGGCTACTGGATCAGGAGCCAGCAGTTCCGACACACATCAGACACATCCATCAAGCACTCCATGACCTGTGAAAATTATGTCTTAAAATATCCCTGTTCATGTGTTTCTATTTTGAAAGTTCAGTCTCTGGGTTTATTCTCTTTCCCCAAAGTCAGAGCAATGTAACCTGGGTGCTGGAGGAAACTGGTTTTTGAGCTGATCTTAGATTCTTGACTGATTCTAAAAATAGGGCCAGCCTATCCATTAAGATAAGACTGAAACTCTGGTGACATTAAGCGCAGTTATAAAAGCTTTGGTGTTCTGGTCTGCAAAAAAATGCCCATCCTGTCTAGCAGGGCCATTGTATTGGTCTGGTCTCTCAGACCTGGGTGAGAGGTTCCAGGCTATCAGATGTCATCTCCCACCACGTCTGAGCAGCTACTGTCCCCAGAGGGAGAGAACAAGCGAACATATGATGTTTCAGAGCTCTTCTGATAAAGCTTGAGTACCCTGGAAAGCAAATCTGCTTCTTGCTCACCTCATTTTCTTCTGATTTCATGTCCCTAAACTCTCTTGTGCTGCTTGTTTTCCTTTTCTTTGCAAGGCTCCCCTTATCTGGACTCCTGCTGGATCTCATGTTCCCGTTCACATCCTGCCCCTGTGCTGTGCAGGGCACATGGGATCAGTGCAGCCTGTGCTGGGAGCACTCAGCCTCACTGATGGGCCAGCATCTGTGCACAACATGCTGTGCAAACCCAAGGCCGCTGGCTGTGTCGGTAGCATGTTTAGAGTTTCCCAAATGAAAGGATTAAAAGGTGAAAAAGATTATCATTTTTCAATCCCTGTAATCTAATAACTGTGTAGACTGACATCCAGCCTTGCTTTCCTGCCCTCCCAGCACTGTGTTCCTGCCCCTGCCACCCCAGCAGCAGTGTGAGCAGCCTGCACACTGAGCTGGGCAGGGGGGCTATTCTCACCACAGCCTGTCTTTAGGTATTTTTCTGTTTTAAGGTCATGTTAGCTTTAAGCTGGATCAGGTTCCTTATCTGACCTACTGCATAAAAATTTCAGGAGCTGACACCAATCTCCTGTGCCCCTGGCTGTGAGCTTCTGTGAGACCTCTGGCCATGTGCTCCCAGCCATGGCAGCATCACCAGGACCAGCTGCTGCCCTGGTGCTCAGGTTACTCAGTGAGATGATGTGTCAGTACAGAGAGTGGTCCTGTGGTCCCAGCACAGGAACTCATTGGAAATGGTTGACAGTGGACAGGTGAGGGAGAGCTGGGCCATTTCTTTCAGGTTGACAGTGGGTCAGAATAGGTGGTGTGAAACTGGACCTGCACCAAGGCATGAATCAAAGCACCAGCTCAGCACCCTCATGTCAGACACAAGTGAGCATTCAACAATTTACCTTGAGGATGGGACAGAAGCAATTTACTTAACACTTCTGCAGGTACCAGTCCGTGTGCTGTGGCTCGCTGCCTGCTCCTCGTCCACCCCACACACGCACAAACACACACACACAATGACTTCTTTGTTGGAGTGGAAAATGCTCCACGGGGAGCTGCACATCCCAGAATGCAGCTCTGTTTGTGTCTAGAGCTGTGATGGATCACTGTGGGGAACCTCAAATCTCTGCAGCGCTCAGATCTCTATCAAAAATGAGGGCAGCTGGAGTACGCTCCATTTAATGCAAACTGCATGTATAGCTGGATTCCTTACCACCTTGTCAGTGCCACCCCCAGCTGCCAAGGCCAAGAGCCCCTGAGTCTACTGAAACCAAAGGGAGGTGAGCATTTTCTTTGACTTGGATGCAGGTATTTTAAAGGGAACATGGGAAATAATTAGCACATAATTAACCTGTGGAACTTTCTGCCAGGAAGTATTACTGAGGCCAACCGTTCTGCAGGGTTAGGAATTTATATGAATAAAAAGAGGTTCAAAGTGGAAAAGGTATCAGCCTTCAAAGTGGGGAGGACATCATTAAACAAAGTGAGTTAAGGAGATGGTTTTCTTATGAATAGATTATTTTCTAGTGGTCTGTTGTGGGATGTCTCTCACATTCCTGTGAACTCTCTGAGAATAACTACTGATGAAGAGAGTAGACCACTGGTCTGATCCACTCTGTCAAGCACATTTCCTATTAAATATACAGTTTTTCAGATGTACCCTAGAGCTATTAGAGCAGCACTCACCCTGGTTCTTTCTGTGCTCTGGAAAATAACTGCTCGTTCAAACAATGTAAAACCAATATCTTATTGCATCCCAGATCTGTCACTCTTGTAGATTGCTGTTTTATGAATGGTTCATTGTCACTTCATCTCACTGGCAAGTTGTTCACTAGAAATAAAACATATATATATATAGAGGAAGCCAGTCTGTTTGGGGGATGAACTACATACAACTGTCAGAACACATCAGACTGGAAGGCTGCCCTGTCAGGAGGGAACTTTGCAGCTATCTGTAGGTGTCTGAAGAAAGAACATAAGCAATGGAGTTGCTTCTTGAAGAGTTATCCTTCTTGGTAAACCATCTAATCATGGGGCTTCATACCTTGTGGATTCCTAGTGGAGCTTCAGGTTATGTCCCCACCACAGGGATTAATATACACTTTTGAACATTTTTATTCCTTCTTGAATCCTTTTTATATTTTGGCCATCACTACATGCTGTAGCAGTGTCATCCCATGTTGTCTCACCTTCTGGGTAAGAAAGTGCCTCCTCTTGGTTGCTCTGAGCTTGTTTGGCCCAGCCCCATAGGATGGAGTAAACAGTCTACACACAAGATATTATGTCCCCATGGGCATTTCTTGTACCTTCTTCTTCCTGCCTCCTCACAGCTTTTCACCCAGCAGGTCCTGAGACATCTCAGAGCCTCTGCTGCTCCCTTACTCTGCTCTTCCAAAGAAGAGCTGAAGCACCTCTAATCAGATGGGCTCAGCAAGAGACACAGAATCACAGAATGTGTCCAGACAGTTCTTGAATACCTCCAATGGGGGAGATTTCACAGCCTCTCTGGATATCCTGTTCCAGTGTGTGGTCACTGCACAGTAAAGAAGTTCAAAGTACTAATGCAGTATATTAGAAGTTCTAATATAGTCTCCTTTTGCTTTTGTCTGTCCATGTGTAGAAACCCAAAGAGGATTGCAGCTCATGAAAACTCTCCAACCCAGCTTGAAGCTAGCAGCCTCAGAGCACTTGGAAATGATGGGAAGGTGCACAACAGATCTCCATGGGCTACTCAGCCTTCTTCTGTCATCACTGCACTGTTATCAGTACCCAGCAAGCCAGATAAAAACTACTGCTGTCTGCTGAAGTCACAGTCACACCTCCAGGCTGCAGTACAGACACAGCCTCTGTCTGAGAGCAGAACTCTACATGAGTTCTCCCAGTTTTAATAAATTTGCAGTGAAATACTAAACACTGGCATATACATTTTTTTTGGCAAAAAGAAGCACAAGTTGGAATCTGAATTTAAAACTGTAATGCAACAAGTGGACATGAAGATTTATGGAGTTAACAAACACATACAACTTTTGAGACATGCCTAGCAGACATCATGCTTTTAAAATGTCACAGTTCATGTAGCTGTCACTTCAAACACTAAGGAAGCTGGCACTCCCCAAGTGCCAGCAAGCTCTGACTGGACAGTAATAAGACTCAGACGTCTAAAATTAAAAACTGCCCAAGAAAATGTATAACTTCTTAAAGACCTCATTCTGCATGTTTTATAGCACACTCCACTTTGCAAAGAAATGGTTGTCTGATCAGCTAAACAAAAATGAGATGTTTCCACTATACCTTCAGCAGAGGAAACAGAGCTGTTTGTAGTGGAACAGCTTCCATGGGCAGTGTTATGAGCACTACTGATTGAAAAATGTCTTCTCCTATGAGGTTTGCTTGCCTTTCTCTGGCAGATGTCTAATCAATGATTCTGAAATGTTTTCTACACTGTGACCCATCTGAACACCACTGATGAATAGGATGTATTATTTTACTTCTGCAGTTATCAAAAGCCTCATTTCAGTTCACAAGTCAGATAGTTTTTCTCTCTGCTACGGCATTTTAGTAGTGTCAGCTTGGAAATCTCACTGCAGCCTGTTTCAGTAAGCAAGGTACCCTGACCTAATTGAGACCTCTGGTACAAATAGGCAAAGCTTTGGAAATCTGCTGCCTTTCTTCTCCTAAGTGCAGCTGACAGACACCCCTACAGAAGGAAATTTCTCCTGCTGAAATGCACCATTGATAAATGAGCCTTTTCTTCTGGTTCTTCAAAAAGTTAAAATAAATATTAAAGCCCATAATACAAGAACACTTTTTATGAATTCCAAGCAGACTTCACTCTTCAAAGAAACATGTTTGTTTTTGAGTTTGAGAATTTAAACATACAAATTTTCTGGTGAGCTGAGGCAGGAGAATTCTGGAGTGAATTTATTCTATGCCAACAGGATATTCTGCTGATGCACAGCAATAAATAATCATAGATCAGATGTTTTAAATGTCATTTTCCATATACCTGGGTGTAGTTTTACAGCCAGCTGTTGCCTCCTTGTCATCCTAGAGACATACTGGTTGTACTGGATTTTCCTGTCCTTTTGCTTTGTGTTTCCTTAGGTCAGTCAGATCAGTTCCCTCATCCAAAGGCCTCAGCTCCTCGAGTCCTGCTGTGAGCACAGCGAGGCACAGGTACACGTGGCTGAGCACAGAGGAAAGAACAGTTCAAGCCCCTTCAGACGCAGGCTCAAAATCACATTTTTCAGACTTCTGATGCAGATGTTGGACACTAATTAGTGCACTGACTACCTTGTTCCACTGAATTCCTTGTTTCCCTTGATGCCCCAGTCACACTTCCAAGCCAAAGGTTTCTATTGGGTATGGTGGGACTTTACACTTTGACTTAATTAAAGCACATAAGAGAAGCACAGCTAAGTCTCATCTATAAACATGGAACCATGCTAGAAACACATTAGGATGAACAGTTCTGTTGTAGTTTCCTCTTTTTTCTATGAAAAGTTCCTTTGGCGAGGCAAATGGAAATAAAATGGAAAGGAAAAGAAATATTCTTCCCAATGGAGATGAAGAAGAAAAATAAGAAAGCCCATTAAAATCCTAGTACTAAATAAAAAAGACAAGAAACAATTCCTGCACTGCCACCACGGGACACAGCAAAAATGAGTGTTGTCTGTCAATATTGGTCAAGTTCCTTTCCTTGCCCCCTTTCAAGAACTGAAGACACAGCAAGGACAGTAATGCCAATGCACTTCTCAAGTTTACTCATCTCCATTCTTTCCTCTGCCAAAGTGCCTGGCTCTTTGAAAAAGACTTTTAGTTAGACTTAGAAAAGTTCAAGGATTACTAACTTTTACATAGAAGGACTGAAATAAGAGATTTTAATTAAATTCCAGACTTGTTATTCAGTTAGAGTATTGTCACAACAGACAATTACTGGTTTGGAGAATTTGGGGTTTTTTGACATGCAGCACAAATCTAAGTAGGGCAAAAAGAAACTTCAAGGAAATAAGGAAAGGAGGAATCTCCAGTCTTCGGGTTATCAGAACCTTTTTGCTCAGGGTTTGTAGCAGGCATGTGGTGGGATACAATGCAGTACAGTGCTTTTTGAACTAAACTATACAAATACTGGCCCAAAAGAAGTTTCATGGATAACTTTCTTCTTGTTTGAGTGGGCAAGACTTGCTTATGACTGCAGCTGGAGTGCTGCTGCTCAAAGTATGATAGCAATTTTATCAAGCAGGGACACAATGTACACAACCACAGCTGAGCTCACAGGTTTGCCTTCCCTGGAGGAGTTACCGGGAGAGTCATCACAGGCGTTTTAACAGCTCTCCAGTATTCAGAGCCACTTTTCTCAGACTGAATCCCACCGTAGGATCCTTGAGAGCAGAGGTGTCAAAACCATGAATTCTCCATGTATGACTACATGTGCTGCATGTCCTTCCCCTTCAGTCCATGTGTATCACAAGTTTCCTGCTTCCAGCCTGGCTGATTAGGTGTGTGGCTAGAGCTGACCAACTAGGTGGGATGATTTCTCTAATTACTCCACTGGGAAGACCAAACTATTTCCCTAGCTGTATCCAATGAGGTGGCCGTGTATTTGACACCCTCTCTTTACAAGGAGATGACAGGGCAAAATATTTGCTATAGGGTGTATTAGATGGATGGATTATGCAGAAATTCTGAGATGGAATAAGCAAGATATTTAGTAGAGGTACAAATGTATAGGTTGAAACTCTTAGATTAAAGGCCTAGGAAAGATTTGAGTTATTTTATTCTTGTACTGCACTAGATAACAACACAAGAGTGAAATGGAAGAATGTTTCATTGAGAGTGCTTTGGGTTCCCACAGACCAAAGGGATTTTGAAGCTGACCTGAGGTGAGAAGAAAGACTTTGGAGGGGCAGGAGGTCTCTTGCATCCCAATGGACCTTGCAGTGTCATGAGAAGCTTTCTGGAGGATCTGAAGTCCCTTCTGACAGCCCATGGGGATCTGTGTTGGCTGGGATGCTGGACAGGTCATGGAGGATGTTTGCACTGGCCTGTCCCAGCACTGAGCTCCGTGCTCACATCAACCCCCACAAAGAGATGACAAAACAAGCTGCCCCAAAACATGGCCCCTGCTACCCTCTGTCCAGCAGTGTACATTTGTCACCACAAGGCATTGCATATTTAATATCTCCCAAGACTTGTCTAGGCCCATATGTCATGAATGAGATTAAATACTTTGCAAAGTGTAGAAAAACCTCTTTAATCCCAGGGACAGCAGTCCCAGATTTCCACATTGCTGCTATCACATGTTTCTCTTCAGCCCTGATTTCTCTGATTTGTCCATTAAACTGTTCCATGACCCACAGGAACAGTGGCCCACAGGATGTCTAGCAGCTCTTGGTCCTGCTTCACCAGGTGGAGAGGCTGTAGTTCTTGCTAGACATGCCTACTGAAATTAATGCAGAAAGTCACCCACACTGTTTTGAGTTGTGAAGCTGTACCATAATAAAAAAAATACAGATTTATGGACAGGACATGCTTGTATGGTGTATTAGTAATAGCTTTCTCCTTGTAGAAATATGTATTCAAAAAATATAAAAATGTTAAGCTGTCAAAAATATGATTGAAGCAGCAGCTAACTATTATTTTTCAGGGTAAAAAAGTGCTCATTTGCCACTGACCATCTTCCCTTGATGTAGTTATCCCCAATTAGGCTAAAAGTGCCAGAATTACAATATAGTGCCTGCCAATTCAGCTTTACAATGGCTAGATAATTATAGAGCAAGAAAATAGTATATCTGGAAGGGTGTTAACTGAAGAGCAAGGGGCCATGTAAATAAACTTGACAATGATATTGAAAGGCAAGAAAAAGACACTACTGGATAATAGCATTATTGTGTGCAGGAGTTATTTACATGCAACCAGAGCTTGTCACAAGTAATGAGAATTAGAGGAAAACCCCTGCCCTTGGATACCAGGCACACCATGGAACCTCTTTGTCTCAAGAATGCCAACATAGAAGCTTAATTTTCTTTCTGTGCTTCACAATGCAGAAAATTGGAGACTGCTTCTTCTGACTGGGCCTAAAACATGGTCACAGTGTCAGCTTCCAAATAGCAGCTCTCCAGGCAAGTTCCTCTTCAGAGGGCAGTCAGCTCAAGTAAAGTGGGAAGGGGAACATGGGACATGGGGAAGTGCTGGAGTTTTTGTGGAAACCATGTGTTTTTGGTGGTGATGGAACTCCAAAGAGCTAACCACAAGAGTTAGCTACACCAGGTACCACTCTGGCCTTGCCTTCATCATCAAATAGTGCTTACAGGAAAGCTAGACAAAACTTCTATCAATTCCCACAGTTTTCACCAGACATATTTATGGCTTCAGAAGGTCTTCAGCCTCTTTTATGTGTAAAAAATATTAAATTGCAGCAGAAAATCCTTCATCTTTCACCAATTTAAGCTAACAGCTTCTGCAAGCCACTTGTAGAGCTTGCCTATATCTAAGCCTGCTCTGTCCATTTTCTGAAGTGGTTTAATGTCTCACTGTACAAACAAAAACTTTCTCTGCTATGGCCTGTCCTGGCCAGAACTTATGGTTGCTGCAGCCCTATTAATTATTTGAAATGTAGATTAGGACAGATACCACACTGTGCTAACACAACCCCCATTGCATTCACTCTGCTCTGAGCATGGGCAGAGCAAGGCAATGTTTGCCTGGAAAACGCTGTGTAAATGTTCTTTTCCCTAAACTAAAAGGAAGGTTTGTACAGCATCCTGCAGAAGGTCCTGCTCTGAGACAAGGTCTTTTATCTGCACTGAAAAATAAACATGATTCTTATCCATAGCCAATAAATATCTTCAGGATTTGGCCCATAGAAATGATAAATGGAATAGATCTGTCAGATTATGAAGCGTACATAAGACTTCTCAATTTTTTTTCTAACTGTGGCTGTACGTCAATGGAGACACAATGTCAAAAGCTACCCAATATCACGATATCCAGTATATTGCATAATGCCCCACTGTGTTGGTAGGGGAAAAAAAAAGAAAGCCTAAACAATCAATATTTCTTAACTTCTGAATGAAAAAAGTAAATTTCTAGATGTCATGGGAACACAGAAAACTTTGGAACTGGAAGCAAACTCATTATTCAGGGTTGAAAAGCAGGAGAGCAGGCAGCAGTTGCCCTGCATTTTTAAGAAAATGAAACACATGGATTATTTTTAAGTCACTGTCCCAATTTTGTGAGGATTCATTGCTGTTCCTGCACAGGATGCATCCTACTGCCTATTCCCCCCTCTCTGGAATCACATTGTCTCCTGTAATTTTCCAGCAAACACTTTGACATGAGAAAAGTAATTTTACTCAGCATTTTGCTTCTTTATTTTTTTTTAATGCAGGGTAGCATCTAGGAATAAGAGGGAAGAAGAGGTTGTGTCAGGAACCAGCAGATGCCCCCTGGTTTGCCAGTGGCCAGCACAATGTGTGTTGGTTAGAATCTCACCGACAGGTGTTTGAGTAGCATCCCAGGTGGCATCTTGCTGTGTTTAACATCCTGTGTGAGAAAAGCTCTGCCACTCTCCCTAAGAGTGATTTCCCTGCTGAGTAAGTCTCATACTGGCAGTCTGGAGGAAAATCGCAGTTACCAAATCCATCCCACGAAGAGCTGTTTTCCATCAAAGCAGTCATGGCTCAGCTGTAACCGAGGCTGCTGCACTGCTGGTGGAACGCTGCCTGTAAGTGTGGTGCTGAAACAACTGCCTGAATCACCTAGTTCAGCCTAGGGAGAACTTTCAGCACCCTTCCCGCTGACCTAGACATCTCCCCACTTCTCCCTACAGTTCTTCACAACCTTCCCTCAGTTCCTGCCCTCAGCTGTGGTACCAAGGCTGCCCATATGGTCTCTTTGGGCTCGAAACGACTTAATTGTTGCAGAAAAGTGAAAGAGACTAGATTTAAATCAGATATTTGGAAGAAATTCTTCACTGTGAGGGTGGTCAACACTGGTACATGTTGTCCTAGGGAAGCTGTGGATATCACATCCCTGGAAGTGTCCAAGGCCAGACCAGACAGGGCTTGGAGCAACTTAGTCTAGTGGAAACTGTCCCTGCCCATGGCAGGGAGGTTGGAACTAGATGATCTCAAAGGTGCCTTCTAACCCAAACTAATACATGATTCCATGATAAGAGCAAAGTTTGAACATGAGTTTCCACCTGGGGAATGTACAAATACAGCCTACCACAGCTGTGCTGCACTGAATACCTTCCAGCCTTTCCCTCTAATCAGGTTTCAGATCTCTACCTAGGGATACGTAAATACTTCTGAATGTGGCTTTAAGTGATGAAAGCGCCTCAAACCCATCTATTTTCTCTGAAACAGGCCATATCCTTCCCAACTCCCTCATGCTGAGGTAACACAGCAGTATCCTAGTCCCATGCTGTCCCATACTGGCTTTCCCAGTACTTCATGGGCCCTTCCCAGCTGCTTTCTCCCCCTTTGTCCCCTTGTTTCTCTGTGCATCAACCCAGCAGTGAGGACAAGCAGCAAAGCAGGGTGCTGTACCCTCCAGCCCCACACACACCATTTCTCCAGGTGGCCTCCAAAACCTCAAGCAAAGCAGGCCTATTCTGCCATGGGGGGTCACCTCCTCTCCTCCTACTTTGCTGTTGCCTCTTTTTCCTTGCCTGCCCATGGCTGGGGCTGGAGCCTCCTCCCAGCCTCCTGAGCAGCCCTGCATTGGTGGGGCACCTCTCTCAGTGTCCTTTCTGGTAAGGAGACCTTGAACACTGTACAGCAGTGCAGGTTGTTCCTGGTAGTTTTATGCAGCTGTGTAAGATTAGAGGGGTGCCCAGAGCTCAAATCATCATTCAAGGTAACTGCAGGGCTGGGATGAGCCAAGGCCTCAGAGATTTCAAGGTTTCACATTGATACCTCCTGGTGATGCACCCAGCAACTAAGTCCTTTTCAGGTCCTGTCCTTCAAGAGAATTGTATTTATACCCTTCAAAAGCTGACTATATTATGCATTAAAATGGCAAAAACACTTACCTGGATTTCAGCTGCTAAATCATCTTGGCCTGGTATCTTGCTCAGATGTCTGAGCTCTTCCTTCCCATTTCTACCACCCCTGCATGACCTGGGGGAGTCAGGC
>VYZP01076673.1:32929-88279 GCA_013400635.1 Hypocryptadius cinnamomeus
GAACAAAAAGAAAAGGGTAAATTCTGTTATTATTAGTGGGATTTCTCATAATCACAGTGAACATACCCCACAAGTATCATGATAATATGAAGCCAGAATAATATATTAATGTTTTTCAGTGGTAAAATGTTTTACTTTCTTTAATTCATTGGGCTATAATATCTAGGGTCTGAAAAGAAGGTTATTCCTATCCAGCTTGGAAAATATCATCCTGTGGTAGAGGAGGGCTAATCATAATGCTAGTAATACTGGACAGAAAAAACAATCATCCATGTGCCAGCTGAAAGAAAACAACTGCAACATTAAAAAAAATCTTTACTGCTGAATTACAATGTGTACGAAAACTTACACTCTGAAACAGACTTTCTTGTGCATAATCCTGATTAATAAAATGGTTGAAGGGTTTGAATATTTTCTAGCTGATGGCTCTGACAAGTTAAGGCTAAATATACCTTGCAGCAACCACTGTTGCATATACGTTTCATGCACAAATGGAGAAAATAACATGTTGACTGTAATTTCGTAAGACCAGAGGGATCAGTCTCAGATTCATATCTTAAGATAAAATGGTGCAATTACCATTGCAGTCCATCTTTCTGGAATATCTTCAATCAAAGAAAAGTCAACCATAATTGTGGATTTCAGTGGAATATAGATGTAGCAAAAATGTCTCAGACCGCTGCGATTACATCATCGGCATCGTGAAGATCCCGTGCATTCACTCCCAAGCCCAGCACAGCCACAGCTTGCTCGGTGCACTGTGAGGACCAGTGACACTGTACAGATGAAGAGAAAACAAACAAAACCCAGTCAGGGCTTACAGGGATTAGTGTGCCAACATATGCAGATTTTCCAGCATTCTCAGGGAATGCCTGTGAGGCTCAGGGGTCTTGACCATGGTCCCACCCAGGAAGCATTGCCCATGGTGGGTGGTGGAGGAGCCTGGACTGATGCAATTGCCCATCAGTGGTCCCTCTAATGAGACCATCAGGCCAGAGCAGACTGTCTCTTCCCATGGTCAGTGACCTCTCTTTTTGACTACTTATCCTTGGGGAGCAAAGCAAATGAAAACAGACCTAGTAAATGAATTCCCATGTTAGCAGGGCAGGGCTAAGGCACTCTTTCCCTTGTTCCCACTCCTGCAATGTGGATGAACCTCACTGGGATGCTCCTGTCCTGACACCTCCTGCCAGAAGCTTCTGCCTGCTTCGAGGCACAGACAGTTGGACCTGCTGTCTTCAGGACTATCAGGTTCGTGATGGATGGGTGGGAAATGAAAGGCAAGGAGACAGTTGGGAGAAAAGGAGAGGACAAGAAGGATCCCCTAACACATTTCCATCCGAAGTTTTTGGTTTCTTTTCCATCCCTCAAGGTGCTGTGTGTACACTATGTATCCTGCTTCTCAGCCATAATTCCAACGTGACATGCCACATATGGTGCCACGGACACCTTTTATTTAATCCACCTTGGAAAAAAATGCAGTGCCACAGGCATCTCACAGACTTATGCAAGTTGTAATAATCACAATTTTAATTTTTCCCACAACTTTGAGGCTTAATAGCTTTAAAATCTTACAAGTTGTAAAAACAATTAAAGCAATAATTTTAAAAATAAGCAGAATGGGACCTTCAAAAGAATGTGAACCTTTAACACTTCACGGTTAAATAAGGGCCTTGTAACACAGTCACTTGAAGGCCAGCCCTGAGAAAACGCAGAAGCATCCTGTGAATTTGTTGATGCTAGTTCAGACAGACTGTTTATTTTCATGATTTCATGGAGGAATTTTAATTTAATGAGTGTTTTATACACTAATGTAAAGCATAGTTTCAACCCTGTAATTATAGTGTCAAAATATTTCTGCTTAAACAGCAGCAGCTGACTACAGAAATGTGATTTACATCTGAATTGTATCAGGGGGACACTGCTAAAAATAATCAGCATGTGCCTTTTAATTGAATAAAAAAATTAACAAAGAATATCAATGTATTTCTCAGCCTAAGTCTTTCTGCCTTTCATATAAATACTTTTCTTATTTGCTTATTGCCTTTTCAGGGCTAGGATTTCCAGAAAAAGTGTAGGCACAGAATGGCTGTGTGTCATTTTGCCCACCCGCTCCTCCCTACTGCACACACAGCGATGGGAAATTGCATGAGCAAATTGTCAGTTCCTGTCATTGAGAGCCTACATTTTTTGAAAATCTCACCATTAATCTTTCAGCTCAGTTTTAAAATAACCAACTGCCATCATGAAACAGGTTTCTCATGCTGCTTAAGGCTGTCAGCAGGTTTTGACCAGTTCAAGCCACATTTTGCTCTTGGAATGGGGTTAGAAACCTTTTTGTAGTTGCTGCTGCTGGAGAATTCATCTTTTGAGGTAATGTTTAGGGCAGCTTCAGATGGGAGAAGTCTTGGTTGTGTGTTCCCAATCTGTTTGCACCACTGCTCCACCAGAGATGGGAACACAGCCCTGAGCAGTGCCCTGGTCTTTGTCTAGCCCTTATCCATACAGCAGGATTATTCTCTGTTTGTCTTACAGTACCTTCTAGAGGCCCCGGGTGAAATGGCACGCCGTTGTGCTGGGTGTTTCCTTCACTTCCCAGGGATGGATAGTCTCTTCCCCAGAGGAGCTACAACTTACAGGCCAAGGCACACACAGGAAGGACCTTTATCCTTATTGTGGAAAAACAGGACTTATGTTGAGTCTACATCTACATCTACTGTGGGTGGAAGGGCGTGGGATCCTTCAGAGCAAATGCCTCTGCCATGTGCTGGCTCCCTGGGGGGGAATGCCAACAAAGCCCTTCTGAAATGCTGTGTGCTCACAGACCCCATTGGAAGAAAGGGAGGAGCAGCAAGCGAGGGCACCAGGGGCTGTGTCTGCAGTCAGGGCAGCAAAGCCAAACCTGGGAGCACATCATAGTAGACCTGCCCTCCAGTCTAGAAAACTTCCAGAAGTATGTGACTTTCAAATTCAACCAGGAAATCTATGATGAAGCAACAGATATTTTCTCAAGATGTTTTGTTTCATCCATGCAGGAGAATTTGGAAGAGAAGATGATGATGTTAATTCACATGCACAAGCAGGCCTGTGGTTGTCTTGTCTTCGACAGCTGCAATAGCCTGCCTCTTCTGTGCTGCCTGAGCCTTTGGTTTCTGTCGAATCTGTCCTGCTTCTTGTGCTCAGGAAGGGTTTGAGACAGTCAGCTAGGCTGCAGGAAGCCCTCACTCTTTTCTCTCAGCCTTGAGCTTTAGGCCATCTCTTTGCCCATTGCAGTGCTCACACCAACACGTTCTCTGGCAGCCAGGTCAGCCTCAGCAGAGCAGCCCAGCAGTCACACAGCCACTGTCAGCAGCCCAGGGCTTAACAGCCAGCAGCACACTGCAGGCCCTGTGAGCTACTGACATCTCCATGGCACCAAAGGACTTTCAAACACTGTCAAAATCAGCCTTGTGCTCTTTGGTTGCTATTTTCTAGCCTAAGAAGGTATGATTACGGCCTTGTAGAACCAGTATGTGATCACAAATGCATCTGCAAGTTAGAAGGAAGTTTCTATTATGTTTCTATTAAATTGTATAAACATTGCATATGTGCATTGCATACTGCATATGGGCATTGAGGTATACGCTTCCACACACATGTCCAGATGTATAAATATTGTGCTTCCCTTATTTGATGAAGGATGAATTTGGAGTCCTCCAGAATTCAAGGCTTGATCCTGATTCTCATCAATGTGCTAGCTTTAGTTCATTTTCTTCCTGAAGCACCAGATGCTCTCCGATGCCAGCAAGGTGATGTGAAATATTTTTCACAGGGTAAGATCCTAAAGATCTGCTATGGGCTTTCCTGACACTAGGATCAATGTATGGATGAATCTGCTGTTTGTATAAATTTCAATGTCTCTGCGGGAACTGCAAATACTCTTTTTATTTCATACTAAGATTCCACTAAATTGTCCTTTGGATTTATTTCAAAGAAGGAAAAGGGGGGAAAAGGCAGTAAAGATTGCTCTTCTTATGCTTTAGTTGTTTTTTTAACTCAATTATATTTTGACAATTCTGTATGAAACTTTGGAGTATGTCTTTGTTTAAGCAGTATATCTTCCATAGGAATAGTCAGTTAAATGTATATGGCTAGTTTCAGGCATAACAAGCTTTGACAAGGGCATTTAGCGGTTGTAATTCAAATCTAATTCAGAACATCTTAGCGCTGGACCTGTCAAGCACTTGAAATGCACTGTAGCTGCAAAACCAAAGGATATGGTCCCAGTCGTGCTCTGTGTGGCATCAAGCTGATGTGTCAACAAGAGCAGTTACAATTACAGGTTCTTTCAAGCATACTAAACTAATTTACAGTACTCTGAAAATGTGGGAAAAGGCCTTGCTAGCATAAAGGTGCAT
Source organism: Hypocryptadius cinnamomeus (assembly GCA_013400635.1). NCBI lineage: Eukaryota > Metazoa > Chordata > Aves > Passeriformes > Zosteropidae > Hypocryptadius > Hypocryptadius cinnamomeus. Next base: position 37,327 of record VYZP01076673.1, read on the forward strand.
GGGACTTTTAGACTGCAGAGGCAAGGCAAGTGGCATGGCCATTTCATTCAGGAGTTTAAATTTTATGTAGTTTCAGTACCACCTTTGGGGGGTTACATTTGTAACTAGATATTCTGTAGATAATAATAGATTTGCCTTGCAGCCATCAAATACTCTTGTCAAATCCCATTAGAATCACACTGCGCATTTATTTGAAACCTCAGTCTAAAATTCATGCATCTGTTAAGTGAGGATGGGGCCCTATTTGCACTGGCACTGACTGGTCCTTTCTGTTTGTCTTCCTTGTTTACCTGATAAACACCATTTCCACTGGCTGCAAAATGCTTAGGCTTCTGCTTACAGGGATTAGAAAATTTAGCGCAAAGGGAGAGGTTTTCCCAGAAGCAGATCTGATCCAAGGATGTCCCACAAAAAACAAGACAGAATTACAGTAACCAACATGTAATTTTAACATCACGATATAAAAAGACTTGATTTTAAAGTGCACCAGTGATTTAAAGCAGCTGCACATATTTAGAGGGCATTGCTTTAATGTGCACACAAAGGCTAATGGAAGCTTTTACAAATGAAAAAAAATCAGGTTTTATGATTTATCTACTTTTTATGCACAACATTATAGGCCTTCCCCCCAGGGACTCATAAATGTGATTTTTACTTCCCAAATTACAAAGCTAGTCAATTATTTGGGAATGAGTCATTCATTCAAAAGTGTCTGTAACGGGATGTGTTAACCATCAGGAAATTTTACACCAATTGGAATTATAAACACCAGGGTAAAAAAAATCTCTTGGCCAACCAGCTATGTCTATTTGTGAAACCGTGAGCAAGGAGCTCAGTGTAACTTATGCTGGAGAAATTCTGAGAAGCTGACTTGAAGGGGAGAAAGGGCTGGTGAATTTTTTTCCCCTTTTTCCTTTTGATTGTATAAAATGTGTTTATTTTATTTTGAAATAATGTAGTTAGCAAGTCTGCAGCAACTTGCAGTCAAGGCTCCTAAAGCACCTTATAAACCTCAGTCGATTAAGCTTGCAGCCATGTACAGGGTAAGGAACTGTTAGCTGCATTTTATGGAATGAGAAGCTGAGGGCAAGAGGTGCTGCTGGTGAGAGACACGCAGGCATTTCCTTTGGTGACCAAAACTGCTCCTTCCCTGCCACAACTCCATCAAGGCCAACAGGAACCAAAGGAGCTGGTTTTAATTTGCATCTGCTTCCCTCTGTATCTGGCTGTTTGCCCCCAAAGTCTTGCACTGACCCATCCAGAAGTCATCCCTGGGGTTAACAGCAAGCCCCAAGCATGGATGTGACTGATGATTCCTGCCTAAACTGGTTATCACAGAATCATGGAATATGACGAGTTGGAAGGGACCTGTCAGGATCATCAAGTCCATCTCCTGGCCCTGCACAGGACACCCCAAGAATCCCACCATGTCCCTGAGAGCATTGCCCAAATGCTTCCTGAACTCAGTGTTGCCAAAGGCTGTATTGTTGAAACATCAAATTCTTCTTTTGGCTACTGTAAACTCCAGCTGCATCCTAGACCAAAATTAGGAAACCACTGGGGATCTTTGTTAGTCACTAGGTCTCCAAAGAGAGCAGTGGTCATGAAGGAAAGAGGAGAAGCACCTATGAATAGATAGGTATGTTTCTGCTCATATTTCCTCTGCTCTTGCTGGATGCAGAGCAAATCTATTAATTCCATCCTCGTCAGTACTGCATCTCTTTTCTGGGGAAGACATTCAACCTTTGTTCTTGAAAAAAATTAATACGTGCACTTGCAAGTAGGTGAATTAAAGGTGAAGAGTGGAAAATTAAGGATAGTGTATTTACAGTGCTACTATTTTTAAAGTACTGTTAGAACCTAAATCATTATTTATCTTTTTTTTTGTTTCTAGAGGAATTTGAAAGTTGTAAATAACTTCAGTGATGGAAGTATTTGCCCTGGTTCAGCACAGTTGCCCTGCTTTTGCGGCGTCCTGGATTTTGCAAAACAACTTCCAAAAATGCATTTTAGTACAAAGCAGATTAATAGTTCTTATATATAGTCAGATGATAGGATATCTGAAATTTAAATTTCAGCTCCTCATACACACTCAAACCCAGTGGAGCCACTGTTTCCACATGCAGAATATCCAAATGCTAATGTAAGGACAGAAGTAGGGTCATGGAAATCTCGGTAAGGAGTCATCCTGTAGAAACATCCTGATGAAGTCATACTACTTTGGGCATAAGCCATAAAAAGGGTAATTCAGAGTTGATGAAAAGCCCCCCAGGGCCTTGACTACATAGTGTCAAGGATGGGGAGAGCTTCAGGTGCAGGAGCCACTGCCACAGATCTCATGGGCAGGCAGATGCCGAACAGCGAGGGTTGTCCTCGGACCCAGTGCAGGAAGGTGTGCAGCAAGGGCAGAGCTGCCTGCTGCCTTATGAGCTAGGGAGAAGATAGATCTCAACTCTTACTCCCACTCCCACCTTCATAAGGTTCATTTTCTGAGGCTTTGCACAATGCCCTTTTCCCTTTCTTTGTACTTAGGTCTAGGCCATCGGAGTGCAGAACCAAGTACTTTGCACCAGGAATTTCCTCACTGCGTCATTTCTGCTGGCTGGTTGGCAAAACTGTGAACACATGGCTGGCACAGTGAGGTCTGTTTTCTTTTCTCTGAAAATGTAAGAAAAAAACCCCAGCACCTCATGAATCCTCAAAAAACTGGGTGCTCAGAATCTGTGTTCAGATTGGAATTACATGATGTAAGTCCACCAAAATGACAGAGGAACGGATGCTATTCTAAGATAGCTATAAAGCCAAAGTGTGCTTCTAAATAATCAAGTTCCTTCCATATCCTGTTTACAAGTAATTCCATTATTCAAGCAAAGCCTGGATCCTACAAAGACTTAAGAATGGCATTGCCATTAAGTGAGTGAGCAGATACATTGCCTTCAGAAAAGCTATACACAACATAAAATCAAATATAAATATAGGTGTTCACAGCACTAATTTATAATTAAGCCAGTTATGGGTTGCTGAATCAGGCCCTGGATAGTTTGGCAGTGCATGATGAAAGCTCCCCATCTGTAAATTACTTTCTGTGAAACACTTTAACCGAATTCCAGACAAGTCGGAAGATTGAAAAAGAAGGTGGAAAATTTCAGAGAAAAATAGATTGCCCTAGTCTTAACTAATACTTCAATACCTTATCTGCTGCATAAAGCTGATAGGCCAGCTGCTGAATTTTTAAGTATTTTTCTGATATGTATTTTTCCAGTGAAATCTAAAAATGTTAAGTAGCTTGGGTTCAGGTATTATTTACAGTGCAAATCAAGAATTCTTTTTTTTCCACCAAACTCATATGCCAGGAATCTGACACAGGATCTGAACCACAACGACTGAAAATTAGGGAAAGTAAAGGCTATTCTCTTTGTCATCACACTTCCACTTATAGTGATATGCTCTTTTGTTATTAAGCAGGCCCAATCAAAACAAAAGGGATACTGTTTCTTTTATGAGTAATGCACTAACCCACCAGCAGAAAAAAATTCACATAAAATGTATGGGTTCGGACAGCATAAGATTTATTACGATGGCTACAAAAATTATTCCTTCTTAACAGCACTTAAATTGTCTAATTATTCACAGCTGTTTTCAATTTGTTTCAGGTTCTTAATTAGGGGGTAGAGTCCTCTGCCCAACGCCTGAACCAGCACTGTCAAAAAAGGCCAAGAATGGTTTCATGCTAAACCAGCCCGGCCCTCAGGCTGATTATTGGAAACCACTGCAAGGTGATTTGTTACTCATACTTATCCATCTGCCTCCTGCTGGGCTGAGATAAAGAGATACACAATCTCCTTCTTGTTTGTATTGTTATTTTAGTCCATCACGGCAATCAAGGCAAGTCTGGAAGGAAAAAAAAAAAAAAAAGTAGTGTTTGCTGTTCTTTTAGAGAAGCATTCCCGGACAAGCAGGTATGTTTGGGAACCAGCACCTGATAATCTTAATTGACCTTTGGATCTGAGGTTGGGAGATCTTTGTTTAAATTTAGCATAACAGCAGGGGGCTGTGTGCCTGAGGGGAGCAAACAGCTGTGCAACCTGCAGGTAGGAGTCACTCCCGGGGGTTTAGACTTCCACCGAAGACAACTTTCCTGAAGGATGTTATAGCAGGGTACAGCTGGTCCCTGCCGATTTTAGGGAGCTACAGTTTATTGCTGAGAAGAACACGCCAGTTCTATTTATGTGTTGGACACTAAAAGTAGACGATTATGTCATGCTTAGAAAGATCAGAAAAAATGTTCTTGTCAGGTTGCCTCAGATCTGTCCTAGACGTTTTCTTTCCTTTGAATGCTTCAACCATTACAGTTTTGAGAAGTCAAAAGCCTGTGAGACTCCATGCTCTCCCTCTGCCTGTGAGGCTGCTGCGTGTTCTGCATCAGCAGCAAATCTGGAGGTGCAAGTTCCTGCCTTCGCATGCAGGAGTCTGTGCTTGGCTTGGATGGATGGCTGGGCACATACAGTAAAGGGAGCTCGAGCCTGTTCCAAAGGAAGTCTTACTGGTTTAAATGGGAGTAATAAATCTTTCAGGTCACCAGCTGCACTTAGCTGGCCTCATTAAAATTCAGATCCTTAGTATCTGTGGGCAAGTGTATGAAAAGGGGTTATGGGGTGAATTGGTCAACAGATTTTAGGTTTGTTTGTGCTCCCTGTGGACTCCCCTACTGAAAAAGTCCTGAGGAGTTTAATAGGAAAAAAGAACCTATGTTATTTTTTTAAAGTATCCTATAGGATTTAATAGGGAATTATATCCTGGCTATGGACATTTTTTTATGGTTCAGATAACTGTAGGAAAGACTGATTTGTGCATTAATGCATTTTTCTAGTGTGTCTCAATTATAGAAACATCTGCACTAAGTGAACTTGAAACCTCTTTGATTCCCTGTGCAAATTCTCACTATTCAAAAGTCCTCATGTTTTCCTATTTCTTGCCTTCAGCTTAATAGTTTCAGAGTGGGTTGCAATAGTATGTAGCTGTGTAGCCTACAAAGGAAAGTTGGATTTTTAAGATGTAATTGCTTAAAACCTTCAAATTCTGTATTCAAAAAACATAGCTAGCTCAGCACCGATTGATCTTCTGATCTTATCAGCAGCATCTGTTATCTCTAGTAGAGACAAAGACTTTCAGCCTGAACAACAGTATTGCTCCATGCAGCCCTTTACTGGGCTGGGGAGGTTATTGAATGCATTCTAACAGTCATGGCTGTTTAATAGAAGGATGGAGTTTTGTCTGTTTTCAGCCTGGAAAAGAGTGATTTTTTTTTTTTTTATTACTCTCTGCTGTTATTTACACCAGTGCAAAATTAGTGTGAGCTTTTAAGGTAGGCTGTTTCACAAGGTGTGGGACAGCAGAGAATTTTTTTTCAGCTAATTGGAAAATGAAATACTACTATCTTAAAACACATTGTTAAGTTTGTTAAGTCCTTTTCCAGGTTCATATAACAAGTTTATAGCAAGCTGTTCTTATTCTGGATGTGTTGGGCAGCACAGGAAAACTTCTGCAGGTCTGTGCCGTGGTGGATGGTTTTGATTCACCATTCACTGCCTGGCACCCCCAAAGCACAGCTGATACCAGCTCCAGGCTACCAGCAGTGTGCCCACTTGGTGTGAGGACATGAGGCATGTTCTGTCTGTAAATGGAGCTCAGGGACAGTGTCTGCTTTCCAGTCGCCTTTCCACACTCAAAATGCTTTCACTGGCATTTTCTTTGTGGACTTGTGGATCCTCCATCTTCCAGCTGGAAGCGAGCTGCAAGTGAGGGGTCTTTGCTGTTGTCTCACTTGGTAAAAAAGCAGTCCACTTCCTGGAAAGTTTTATGTCCAAACAAGAAAAAAAAAAGCTGACAAATTATCACAGAAACAAAGACACTGAAATAAATTGCTGTTATTACAACAATCAAGAAGGTCACAGTGGGTGACCAGTCACTGGTGGGTCCTATGGCACTCCTCTTAGGAAAACGTGAGGAAGACTTCCTTCCATTTTGATGGAGAATCCAGGAACAGATTAAGCAGGTTGCCCAGAATCATCAAGGAGTCTCTGGTATTCAGAACTGAAGTTCATATCTCATGTAAAACTTTTCTGTATTTCTTCAACTCTCTGAAATAGCTCTGTTTAAGCCTTCCCACCACCTACATCACGCATGTTGGCACAGCTTTCTTAGAGAGGCACTCCCATCTGCTGAGTCAATGCATGTTAGCCATCACAAGTTACAGGATATCTGCTGATATAAACATGTCTTGCCTGTTAATAGACGGGCTAATTCCCACTGAAATCACCTGAAGGTCCATCATTAATATCACTGACCTGGAGTAAAGATTTGCTCTGATTTGCAAACTGAGGTTGTACTGTGACCATTGCTGTTGTTTATCCTCTGTCCAAGCTTGGCATTTCTCTTGACTGGGGAAATGGCACTGGCACTTTGATATCTGAGAATGTTCAGTCTGGTTTTGCACTTTTGTGATGGCAACCTGAAATCTGTCCAGCAAACTCAAAGCATTCTGGAGAGAGTTCAGTAAAATTTGAACCAATATAATTTTATGCTTGTATGAATCATCCTGGTGTTTTGTTAAGTCTTAACTTAGTTTACATTTTAGTCATTCACTGGGACACCAATAAAAAAGAAATAACCCTAAAGAAAAAACAGCTGGTGACTCAAAATCAAATCCTACTAATATTTCTCTCCCAATAAAATTGGTATCACTGTTATGAAGGCAAATACTTCACGTTATATATTATATATATATACTATAATATATAATACAATATATACACACACATAAACTCCTAATGCTTTAAGAGCTAGGATTTAGAAAATATATAGAGAAGCAAAATTACATTCAGTGCTGGGCACCCTACTACCAAAAATATCTAGAAAAACTGGAAGGACTTCAAAGAAGACATGTTCAAGTGACAGGGATTCTGGGGGAATTGGATTTTGAGGAAAGTTTTAAAGCACCTAAAACCTGTATCTAGAAATTAATGAAACAGTGACTCAGAACTCTGACTTGCATCAGAACTGGCACTATTTTTGGCTGGCATATGAAGGCAAATTGAAGACAGAGCTGGTTTACATTAGGCTGTAAAATGACATGGTTTTGATAGAGCTTCACAGGCAGCTGAGTCATCTCTTCAGCAGGACTGGAAACCTTGAAATGTGGGGCTGGAAGTGGCACTGGGGAGCCAAAATGCCAGGGCACTGCCTGAGAAGCCTTCTGCCCCTTGAGAAGGCACTCAGCACATCCAGGCACAGCGCTGGCACCGGCATTAGGAAGCTGCACCCACCACCTCCCCAGCCAGAACTTTGCTTTTTGAGGGTACCGGTGTCTGCAAGGCTGGAAGATAAAGGGCTGCTGTGCCTTGAACTGCTGACAAGGTCCAAGTCCCACTTTATAGACACTTTTTCCTCAGATGTGGCAGTGGTGTTACACTGGGGGCTGTAGCAGGAAAATGTATCCTACGAATGACTGACTAAGACATGGGAGGGGTGGATTCACCTGCTCAGGGGCACAGAGAAGATTTCCAACAGAGGTGGGCGTCTAGCCCAGATCCTGAAGTCCAGGTATGTAACCAAAGCACAAAAGCTCCCTTTATTTGCAGCACAGCCAGCTTAGAGGAAATACTAGAGACATACATACACATGAAATCAGAAAAATAGGAATTTCATAAAGAAAATTTATTAGTGGTAAGATATTAAATTTTGTGGGGACTGTTTGTTCTTTTCCCCATTACTGAATTTTAATTTTTAAACAAACACTTTTTGCAAGAGCACATTTTTAAGCATTTTCTCTGGCCCCTTAGAAAGGTTTTTGTGAGACACAAAAGGTATGGTTCCAGTTACATGAGATTTTTTAATATTTAGATGCAGCAAAATCATGTTACAGGAAATCACACTGCTCACTATGTTTATCTTTGTCCTCTCAGACAGGTTGGCTGATTTAACACACCTTTTTCACTCCAAATTTGCTTCCTTTCAGGTATTATCCAAAAAAGTTAAGGTATAGTTCCATAATGAGATATTACCCTTTATTTTAATCAGTCACAAAATGAAGTCTGCTCTTGCAAGAACATTAAAAAATACTTAGAAGTCAAGATATTGCTATTGCCATTTTAGGTGTAAGAAGATCCATTTATTGGCTGGAAATTTGTTTAAAAGGAACTCTGACTTGCATATTCAGGCACATGAGACACAGCACATCAGATGCTGATACCACTTCAGTGTCAAGGACTGACTGATAAACTTTTCAGAAACTAAGGACTCTGTGTGTAAATTCTTACAGAATCAGATCACTTCTGTTTCCTTCATATTTGGAACTTCCTTTTTTTTATTTTGTTTAGAAAAAAGCATACTTATCCCACTTAAAACCATTTCCTTTTTCCTCTTTGCAAAGTGAAAAAGCAGAGATGTGAATTAATGAACACAAAAGAGCTATACTGCTGCTGCAACAGCTTATTGTTGAAAATCTTGAATCCTAATTAAGGGAAATAAGAGAATTTGACCTTTGGAAAGTGATAGTCTTGTAATATTTTATGTATATGATTATTTAGAGACCGGCAGCCACTTTTGTGTTTGAATTTATAAGTGAAAGGTAAAATATTATTAATGTAAGTGAGACATGCTTCAAGCAAAGAATAAAGCAATGAATCACGTTAAGTGAATTTTTGAAGCATGTGGGAAGGATGTGCTCCTGCTCCTGGATGGTTAGTTTCTTGCAAACGGGCTGTTAGGTTGAAACCATATCTGTGGTTTGTTGTTTCATGGAAGAGCAAGATAAACTGGGGAGACTACAACAATAATGAAAAAACAGAAATCCATGAGACAGGTTCTGTGAGCACTTCCTCAGGGAGAGGAAAGGCAGGAGGGATGGATTGCTAATGACTGGAAGTAGAATGTTTGATGGCATTACCAGGCAATGTAAATACAGGCTAATGGCCCCATCCTGAAGCACCTCTTTGAGGTGCTGGGTGAGAGGCCTCAGAACTGACCACAGCCAGCAGCAGCAGCCTAGACAGGATAAGACCTGAAGTTACAGAGAATACAGAGCAGGATTTCATTCCCTGGCAGCACTTGTGGTGGGAAAGTGAGATCTGGTCTCCAGAATGCACAAAATCCAGGAAGTGATTGCCCCATTAATATTTCTGTCTATAGTTGCATGAATTTCATAGGCTCTGTACTAATTTCTGCTCTAAAAATTCCCATTCTTAGAGTTATTTAGGGAGACATTCAGGTCCCTAAGTACAGGTGACTTCCAGACACCACTCCATAAGGACACGAGTCTCTTGCAGGAGCCCTCTGTCATTGCTGATGGTCTTGTGATGGTGTCCCAGGCACCCTCAGGGGTCCAGGATGGCACTCAGCACCTACAGCTAGGCTCCAGGATTGCTCCCATAGTTCTAATAGGAATTTCTGGCTGTAAGAGGTTGGTTTCAACTTATTTCAGTATTTTCTCTCCAATGTCCCCACTGCATTTGTGCAGGTGAAATATTCCTGACTTAGTCTTCTAGAAACTGGAATTTTCTCTGGATAAGAATTGATTTGGATGTAGCAATTTTTCCCACAGGTATAGTGATGTTAGACATTGCAAGTCTGTGGAAAGAAGAGTACCTATGGTTATTGTTGTCAGAAAAAGCAAAAGTGCCAATGTTCATTGGAACAGAAAAGCAGTGGTTCTGGCACCAGAGCAATCTTATATAAAAGCCTTCTTTATATAGAAAACTTCTTTATATAGAAGTCTTCTATATGAGTCTTCTCATATCGAGTCTTTATGAGTCCTGAGGCCAGTTCAGTTATTGTTTGTGTGCACGTGCCTGGTGCTCTTCCCGTGGACATTAGAGCACATTCCTTCTTGCCATTTTCCCTTCAGCTGCACAGCTCCTTCTTCATGTATGGCAGGTTTAAAACAACACAAAAAGTACTCTTTAACCCTGCTGACCTTTAAGCACATGACCTGTGAAAACATCGTCTTCTTTCTATCTACCATACTCTGTATATTCAAGCACACATTTGACATTTATGTTTTCCTGAGGCAGTAAATTTTCCTTCTGCTGACATAGAAGTAAATGCTTTAATCAGAATAAATCTGACTCTTTAAATCAGCTAGCTACCTCTATAGCAAATTAATTACTAAAAATGGCTGTGCTTAAGGAGTCTGGATGTTTCCCGTATTTATTAAGAGCAAGACCTTATTTTTTCTACAGCTTCTCAAGAGATTTGATCTCTGCACAAGTGAATAATTTCAACTCACTTCGATGGAACTAGTATGTGAGTTAAATACTATTAGTCTGAGTCCCAAAATTAATGTGAAAGCTACTGCTTTCCTTTCCAAGGGAAAACCAGGACTGGACAGGGATGAAGGGAGCTATCTTTAACTCACGTTGTCTACAAAAGGGGTATTTCTGGGAGCAGGTGCTGTTTGAGCTCTTGCAGAAGGGGCCCTGGGCTTTGTGGCCAGCCTGGGGCTGGAGGTGGGATATCCCTGTCCCAAGCATGGAGCTTGAGGCATGGGTTGTGCCAGAACATCTCTGTGCTACCAGCCCCACACCAGCCTTGGCTCCAGGCAGCCACTGGGCTTACCCAGCTCTGTCCTACTCCTAAGATACTCTGCAGATACTCCCTGAGTCCAAACTGAAAACTATAAAATACTTGCCTGCAATTTTTAATAGGAAACATATCCAGCCTTCATAACAGCAATAACTGTCATAATTAAAGACACTCTTTAAAATTCATTTGATTGTGAAAGGAAGCTATTTGAAGTAATGAAAATCCAAACCCTTTTTGTGAAAGCAGTCTTTAATGACTTTCAAAACCTGCTGGAACTGTCTAGGATAACTTAGAAATACAAATGTCTGAAGATTTATTGATCAAAGCAAACTCCCGTTCTTACTGTTTTTCATGTCTTTTACAGATTTATGTCAATTTTATTGAGACCCAAGCAAACCATTAGTTCACTCTTTTTAATGAAAAAATATGTTTTTCAATTTTTGCAGTTTTCACAATATCTTTTCCTTAACTATGACTGCTGCTGTTCAGAGAGTAATGTGTTTGGCCAAACCTCTTTCACAGATGAAAGCTATAATGGGAAATAAAAAGAAGAGCTTTCTCCACCCTGACAGACTCCCATTTAGCCCTTTTTTTCTGTCCTCAAACACTTTAAGAGGAAAACAGGCTCTATTCAACCCTCCCTGGCCTTGCCTGTAACTTGACATCAGGCTCTTTCCCAAGACACTCTTGAACATCCAATTTACAGTGGAAACATTTTCCCCTCAAATCTCCTGCTCCCTTGTTAAAATGATGATCTTTAGTGGCTGGGGGTGTGAGGACCTCTATCCATGATGCCCAGCAGCCCTGGAATGTGTGAGTGACCAATGTCAGAGCTGGCTGTGGGGCATAGAGGAGGGGCAGTTGTATCCCATTGCTACAACACCACACAAAAGCTGCAAGAGGCTTTTCTTCTTTTCTCAAGTGGCATGCCTGTGAGGGGAAATGCCAACCAAAATTTTAGAGTATTCACTGGAAACCTGCCGTTTGTCATATGGAAAAATACCAGTTTTTCTGGGCTGCTGCTTATATGGTGCAAAGGTGGAAAGATAGCACCATGAGGCTTTTCTCTTTGCCAGATTTCATATGGGAAACGTGAGGTGTGTCTGAACCCATGCCAGGGTGTCCTACACTTGCTTCTCATTAAGTCTGAAAGCTTTGGACCGGCAGAAAAGCCCAGCACCACTGGGGGAGCAATGTGTGCAGTACCTCTGGAGTTCCACTTCCCTGCTGTAACTTGTCACTTGCTGAAGGCAGTGACAGGACTGATACTTCAAATGGACATCATTCAACTAAAAATGTTGGCCCTGGGGACTTCAGCTGTAGCGAAATCTGGCCAAGATGGTGTCTTGGGGGTAAAAGTGCCATTCTCTTTGAATTCATGGGGACCCTAAAAAATTCCTCAATCAACTCACAGAAAAAAGACAAAAAAAGAAAAACACCCAAACAAAAATCTAAACAAAACCAACAAAAATTTTAAAAACACACAAAAAAAAAACCCCAAAACAAAATCAGAACAAACAAAAAATACAAAGAGAAAAATAATCAGAAACAAAATAGGCAAAGAACAGACATTAATTGGATAAAAAACCCAGCAGTTTTAGGCTCTTTATAAGTCTGATGAATGAATGATTAGACAGTCTCTTGCAAAATCCTGTGAATTTATTGATGGTTCTCCCTCAGTGTTACAAAGAAAAGAAAGTCCAAGATTAGGCCACTGATCCACCAAAGAGTTCAAAGTCTGCTGAAGAGTGGGAGCTGCCAAATTCGTGAGGTCATGTGCAGAGTGAGATAACTGTGCAGATCTCATTCTGAAAATGAGTTTCCTTTCTGGTATGCATGTGAAACCTTTCAGTTTCTCAATTGACTTTAATTTTCAGCCACATCTAAGCTTGCTAGACTACTCCCTCAGACAAAGATGATAAATAAAAGAAGCTTGCTGAATGGATAGTTTTCTGACTTTCTCTGCTCAGAAAAAATCTCCTTAAAATAAGCAATACTGAGACAGCCAGGGCTGCAATGTGAGTAACAAAAATGTAGACAAATAATGTTCTGAGTTCAACATCCATAGGTGCAGAAGGGTCCATGAGCTGCCATGAATAGCATCACAGCTTGCTTCCTTTTTAAAAAAGTTTCATCCACACTCTCAAATAAAAGCAAATTTTGGGTCATTTTGGTCCTAACTTTTCAAAATGGCATCTAGCCTGTAGAGTAATACACAAAGTAAAGCAAGAAAATGGTAAAATGCATGAATGAATGAATGAATGCTGTGAATTCTTGAGGATGTCAGGAATGGAGCAAATAGTAATCATAGCTACTGATGGATTCTGTAACTGGTCTGTGACACAGCTCCTGGATGGGCCATTGCCCCAGCACTGTCCTTGGGCCTGGCATTGCAGGTTCCCTGAGGAAAGGGGAAGAGAAAAGGCTGAAATGTGGTGACAGTCACAGGACTTCGTGATGGGTATCTGAGGACTACCTGAGACAATATTTGATTTTAACTTTTAATTGTCTGTCAGGTTAATTGAACTTCTGAGGCCAGAGACAGGCTGCTCTCAGTAAATAGTTGGAGGAATTTGCATTCTCCAACAGCCTTCAATAGGACAGATTTGGCAGCTGACTGCAAGTGACTTCTGCTAAGGCAGGGTAAGATGCAAGTCACTTCTGCTAGTTTAAAGCAGGGTGAAAGTTATAGCTCTAGTTAGGCTGTGCTGGTCTGAAGCATTTCCAGCCTAGAGACTCCCTGAGTAACTCTGAGGACATCTCTTGGCATATTTAGTCCCAAAATATACTGAGATACTGTAACACGCTAATGTAGTTTTTATGTACCAGTAAGGTCCACACCTGGGTATTCAAGTACCAAATATCTACTGAAAACATGTAAATTTGTCATTTAAGTAGCTCAGAAGACCTTAACCTGAAAGTAGAAGACTTAACTGAATGAAAGACCTTCACTAACAGCAGCAGGAGTTTTGTCAGAGTAAGGACCAAAGGATTTAGTCTTAACTTCGAAGGCAAGTAGTTCTCAAACCATCACTAACTGGATGGAACTGCTTGTTTGGAAAACTCAGAGCCACTTTTATATAGCACTGACAAAAATGTCAATGCCATTTTTCCTTGCAGGTCAGTGGCAGAACCCCAAGTATTAAGAAAACAGTTTTTGAATTTTATCTACAACTTTAATATCTCTTTGTAGATTTGTGAGCCTGCTGAATTTGCCTGTCTGTAGTCATTATTAGATAAAAAAATAAAAGACTTAAAGGTAACTCTTTAGGTTAAAATTTATAACTTTCAAGTGATCATCTGTACCCTGTCATTTTGACTTCTTAAGCCTGAAGTTTGCAGTGCCTCAGGCAGAAACATTGCTGTTACCATACGTCAGATAAGATGCGGCCTGGCTTTTTTTATATATAATATTTATTGGATATTGGGCATTGCTAAAGGGGATCTTATTTTAACTGAAGCCAGATTTTCTGTAGTTAATAGAGTTAGGAATGGTGTATTATTTTCCAACTTGGACGGGTTATTAATACTTATAAGTTGTGAACATGGAAAGAATTCCCATAAATCTGTGTAGTGCACTGAATCTTACAACAGAAGAGATAAAGATGTATGAAAAGCTGCTGAATGCCTGCACGTCACATTCAGGCCCTGTTCAAGGACCTGACTCTGCTCTGGGGAGCCTTGGAGGAGAGGATGCCTGAGAGGGGCTGTCAGCAGCTCCAAGGACTGCTGTTCCCAGAGTCAGCTCTCCTCATCTCCAAATGTTGCTCTCCAGCTCTGCGTGTTTTCCGTATGTGTCATGATAGTCCTCTACTCCCCAAAAGGGTATGGTTTAGCCAAAAGTGGGAGGATTTAGCAGGACTACACAGAAAAATCAAAGAATTGATTCTTTTCCTGATTCTTTTCCTCCCTCTGTTTTAACTGACAGAGTGGGCAATGTGTTCCTTCTGTGTTGCTGAAAAGGACAAGGATCACTCTCAAGTTGAAAGGGCTCACTCCAGTTAACCAGAGAGACCATATTCTGGCCTCAGTGTCCTATACCAGATTTTGAACCTAAAGAAAGTCATGTACACCTGTCTGTGTAGAGCTTCTCTTTTCCCCTTGCTGAGCCGTATGAAATTAGGGATAATTTTTATTCTGGCTTCTCTTTTCAGTTGTGCACACACCTCCGTTGCATACACAAGCCTGGCATTCATGCAAACCAGGTGCATGCAGAAAAGAATTTTGTTCTGAATATGTATTTAGCCAGCAGTAACTAAGCTCTCCAAATTCTTCTCTGGAGTGCACAGAGCTTTGTGTAAAACCCGGGACAGACTCTCATTCTTAGCTTTAATTTCTCAGTTGTCCTGTTCAGGAAGTCAGAGAAGATATTCCCACAATATGATCACTTTGCTGCTGCTTCACTGCATGACTTCAGGCAACACAGCGAGTGTGGAGTCCTGCTGGGTGCTGAGGGCTCTTGGCCCACTTCTGACAAAACACTTAAGCATGTTATTGAAATCAGAAGAAGGACTCACTGGCTTCAGTGTGGCCAGTGCTTTTGCTTTCCTTGAACAGGGCTGGAGCATTCAGCTCCTTATTGCATCCAGTCCTTCATGATTTTGTTCCAGCTCTCTTTCCTTCACTGTCTGTAAATATGCATGTAATGGTACTCAGCCTGTAAAGATTTTATAATGCTACACATTATGCAAGAGAAAAACTCAGGAAAGTGAATTATAAATGTCAATGTGTTATTTTGGGAAGTGTTAGTAGAAAAATAAATGTGATATATGCATTCTACTTGCACAATAGCTGCTACCATCATTCATTTACATCTCTGGGCAATTATTGTCACTGTGCTGTGCAAAGTCACACTGGTAATCCCAGCTTTATGGATGTAAGGCTAAGGAAAGCTAAGTGACTTCCATAGGTCACAAAAAAATCAATGGCCATGCAAAGACTCAGGTGTCCTACTCAGGCTGTAACTTCTGAATTGCCTTAACTTGGTGCTACAAATAGGCTGGGTCCCAATTCTGCTTCCACCTACATTCCTCTATCTCTGTCCCCTCCATCTACATGTCTCTGCACCACTCTCTTGTAGGAACGCTTACAGTTCAGCTTCAGGTTCTCTGCTGACATGAGGCTGGATAACTAAAGCAAGGCTTGCAGCACCCCTAAGTACACAAATGAGCAGCCTTCTCTGAGAGAGTTATGGTTTTGTTCTACACAAATCTGGAAGCAGTGTCCTGTGTGTCTGCACTTGCACTAAACACTGATCATATCTGACAAAATAGCAAAAATAGAAACCTCCCCTAAGACAAGGTCTCCAAATGTATGATTAAGACACAGAATGTGTGGATGGTCACTTGGCTTACACTGGGCACCCTGGGACCCATAGCAGCAGCTTTCTGCTTCCTAGCACCAGCAGCTTCCAATACATGGTGGTGGTGTGGAGGGCAGGTTGTACCTTGTGCTTTCTTAGTGTCCTACACAAGGAATGCAAAAATCCAGTTTCGATTAAAAGTGTCTTTGCAAACTTTTTGGTTATGAAAAATGTAACTAGTTGGTGCTAAAGATAGGACATGGGTCTGCCTGGACCTTTGGAATTTCTATGATCTGACGACTTTGTCACATCCAAACATTCTGTGGTGAGGAACTATAAGACCCATCTGACAGTGGAATTTCTCTTGCTAAAACCTTTTTTAGCTTGGTGCCACAGCAGTTTGAAACATAATGGGTGTTTCCAGTTTGTACCACATCAAAGATATAAACACTAACATTTCATTTTGTCTTCTGATGAGCTGAAAGTACAATAGCTGTCTGGGAGATGTTACTGAAATATTTGCTCTTAACCAAGATGGGGCATCCACACAGCTGTATAACTCAGATCACCACAAGTTCTCTATGTGTCATCACCTATGCTGAGTCTTCCCTTCCAGGGAAGTCTTAAAAGACACAATGCCCTCTCAGTGCTCACAAGCCCTGTCAGGCTGTGCTGTGGTGACCAAGGAAGTCAGTTGAATGGTGCCTTTGTCAGCCAGAGCAGCTACACCTGAGGGGAGTTTTGAGACAGTTCCCAGAGCAGCACAGTAATATAAACTGAAATAGATGTTGATATTTTTGTTTGTATACTAGGCTGTGAACATTGAAGGCTTCTGAACAGGAAAGTTGCTCAATATTCCCATCTCATCATGGGTACCATAACTTGGGTAGATAGTTTGGCCAGGTATGGAGCAGAAGATTTTACTTGCCACCACTTGAATTGGCAGAACTTGTGGACCACAGGCTGCTCCTATTCTTGCTGAACCATAACTCATCCACATCCATGTACTGGGGGGAGAAACAGCTTCTGCAACCACAAAAGAAAGCAGTGTTGTGAACTGAGTGTGTTTTCATTGAAGCAATTCCTTATGAGAGGTTTTCAAAGCACCTGGATAATGACTTTATTGCTTCAGTGACAAACTGGACTACTCCAAAGGACTTTCCATTCAGAGGGCTTTGGAAGCTCCCTTTCAACTGGTTTTTTTTGATGGGCCAGATTGGCCTTCAATACTGGGTGTGTTTTTCTCCTGGTGGATGCTCAGCTCTGTGCTCTGGGTTTGGGCCCAACAAGTTTGACCAGCTTCATGTTCAAAGAGGAAGGGCAGCTGGGAGAGTACCTGTGTGTGCAGCAGGCTTGATAAACTGCAGAGGCACACCTTGAACTCTGCTCAGTGAAAGGTGCAATCCCAGACCGCCAGGAAGGCTTTAATAACTCCCCAGCACTTACAAAAGGAAACTCTGAGTGTATCTTTGTTGGGATGGGTCACTCATTGCAAGCTTTGAGATGACAGGTTAGCAGGACCACCTGCATAGCTACCGAGCTTAGAACGTGTCACACTTCTGCAATTGCTGTTGTTAACAGTAATTAACTCTTCTGCAGCTGCAGTTAATTTTTTAAAGTGCTGATCATCTAATTATACATGAAAACCTTAGGACTCCAGCTTACATGTGGCAGCAGCTAAAAATCAAACCTCTGCAAGGGATTTGCTGCCACCAGTGTGTACTGCCCAGCAGTAGAGGAAGTTGCTGTGTTTACATGAAGGGAAGATAGAAAGCTTGTGAAGAGCCTTGTCAAGAGTCTCCCTTTTTTTTCTGGCATACTATGATGTACCTTGGAAGAGCCTAGGTTTAGATTCGATATTAGGAAGAAATTCCTCACTATGTGGGTGGTGAGGCACTGGAAGAGGGTGGGCAGAGAAGCTGTGGATGCCCCATCCCTGGCAGTGTTCAGGGCCAGGCTGGATGGGGCTTTGATAAACTTGGTCTAGTGAAAGACCCCATAGCATAATCTTTAAGGTGCCTTCAAACAGAAACTAAGGTCTGATTTTATATGCTACCACCTCTTCAAATGAAAAATGGAAGGACATCCATTCTGCACCTGAAGCAGTATCATCTACCCAATGCAATGGAGTATTGTGTATGAGGCAGAGAGAATGGGAGGTAGGAAGGCAGAGAAGGGAAAGCCAGAAGGAAGCAAGGGAAGAGGTGGTTGTTGAGCCCCTGAGGGGGAAGTGACAGTGAACTGACTCCAAGGCAAGTTTGTAAATTATGAGCAAAGATAGCACATGCTGTTTGCCTCTCTGTTTGCATTGTTCAGAGAGATGGAAATTTATGTACAGTCACGTAAATGAACTAGAGTGCAGTAAGAAATATCCCTGAATTTATCTTCCATTTCTTTTCTCTAATAATTGCTTCAGGATCTCAAATCCCAGAGGATAAATATATGGTTACTCTTCTGTTCCTAGTGGTTAGATAGTTTCTAAAGAAGGATACTAAATATTAAAAGACAGTTGTATACATTTGTGCATGCTGTCTCGGAGATCGTGTATGCATATATGTTTTCCAAGCCCATTCCCAGATAGAATGCCATTACTCCACAAGCTGTACAATGATTTTGTTATTGAGAAAGGCAATCCCTTTGTGATTTGAATTGTGCCTGGAGTTATTAAAAAAAAATCAAACATGGTTTTAATTGCTGTGAAGGTTTTAGTTGCTTATAGCCAGGAATTTAGCTCAAAATGTCTGCACTCCTGAGTTTAATTTGTGCAAAATTTAATATCTTCATGCAATAAACCACTGAGGTATTTCTGTTTTTAGAACAATATACTAAACCATTTTGACTTCTCCAGGCAGGATCAGTTTAAAGCTTTGATTACCTAAGCTTTAAATCCTTAATCTGCGCTTGGAAAAGGCAAGGGGGGAGGGAAGGGCAGTTAGTGGAGAGGGGCAGCGTTTTCTGAATGTCCAGCCAGGTACCTACTAAAAAAATGAAATAGATTTTCTATGGCACAGATACATATGAATTTGCCCATGACAAAAGCACACCAGTGTGCTAATTTGAGGGGGGGATATGCACGTGTGGCCCACGCATGTGCTCTGAAGCTGGGGACAAGTGCCTGAGCTCTGCAGCCCTTGCCCCTTTTACCCCTCGCAGCCATGTGTGAGTAAATCACAGCTGTCAGTATGGTAGCAGCTTGATTAAAGTTCAGGGGTTTAATAGATCATTTTAAAAACCCCAAATTACTCCCACTCCCTAGTCGATCCACCTGGACCCTTGCCCTAGGTGCATGGCAGTTTTCAACCAGCACTGGAAAAGCCAAGTCTGGGCCTGAGGTTCCTGCTTATTCCCCGAGGATCCTCGCTGCAGACCTAGACCAACATTCTCAGCTGTATTTAATCTGCTCTGAGACAAGCTGGCTATGAGAAAATGCAAAGGAAAAGGCACATAAGCAAAGACATGGAAAAACTTGGACAGTTGGCCTGCTTTGTTCACTTGGTAAACTGGAGGCTGGCCAGTAACAGCGGAGCTCCCTTGGCAATACAAGTCTGTTCCAATTAATCGTGTTTAACCATTCTAATCACACTTTAGCACATTAATCCTATTTTCAATCCAAAACACATCTGAAAGAGCGGCATGTGGGCCTTTTTATAGCAACCGCAAATCAGATGTAACTGAGAGACATAGGGCCCTAGTTTACTCTGCACTTTCACTGAACTTAAACTTAATAAAATATGTGACTGAGTTGTGGTTGGATTTACTGCATGATGTTGATGCTTCCACATATAAATAGATCCCTTAAGTAACTTAAAAACCTGTCAGAAAGGGCAGTGAAAATTTGATTATAAGGTAACCAGTGCGTGTGTTTTCTAACAATGACATTGTTCCTCTGGTCAGTGGTATTGAGAGAACATTTAAAATTTAATCTGCTTATGGATATAAATGATGCTACACTTGGAATCATGGGGCTGCATTTTTTGCCTCAACAACGCTCAGTTACAAAGAATTTTATGGCTTGCTTTAACCATGAAAACAAAATAAAGCTGTTATCTTCTCCCAGTCATACTTCCGGCATTTAAAATAAGTTTTGGAATAGCAAAATTTTTAACTTTATTGTATTCAGCATGCACCAAGTGAAATAATATTTTTGGTTTGTATTCCTGATAACATATGGCTGCTTTGCATTGCTTCTGTGTTAAAATCCTTGCTTTCAATAAGAGGTGGTCTTGATAAGGTATAGATCTGTGATAATGCATTTCATTTCCCACTCTGTGGGTTTGCTTTAAACTGGACAACAGCAACAAGAAAAAGAAAAATTCCATCCAGGTATGTCCATGCCCAAATCTCCTGATGTCTTTAATGCCCAAATCCATGTTTATAGGCAGACTTGATGGAGGTGCATTGAAATGTAAATTATGCAGAAGGATTTGTGTGTGAGCCTTGAATTTAGCTGTGAAGTGGGAATGAAGTTATCAATTCATGCTAAATTAATTTAGCAATTCAGAATATAGCAAGAAAAGGTGTGAAAGAAAAGTCCATCTTAAAAAAGGAAAATTTTGGACAATTATCAGGATTATACTCAATGGCTGGTTTTCTAAGTAAACACTTCTAGCTTTTTATGTTACAAATACTAATCTAGTAAGATGCATTAGGGGAACCTAAATGCAAACTAGAAATGAGTTTATCCAGGTAAGTAAGGTTTTATTAAACAATTTAATTCATTCCAGTTCTTTTGGAAGAAATTGCAGGTTATGGTTAATGTAGTGTATCAGACAGGAATAGCATTCACAGAGCCACCTGCATTTAATATAGAACTGTCAGAGATCTCTACTCACTACCACTTATCCAGAAAGAAATACGCAACAATTTGATCAACCCAGGACTTTTTAATATTGAAAAAAAATATTTCTTTTTCTGAATACAATGAAAATAAAGACTCAGTTTATGGAATTTTGTTCTTCAGTAGAATCTATGCAGGTTTTTTTGATCTTATTGAATTAAAAGTCATTTTGGCCCCTTCTGTATGCTTTAGTAGGTACTGGAAAATACTACCCACTGGGACTGTACCCAAATAGAGAATTAAGACAATACATTCAAGGCAAGTCTTATAAAAAGGCTTTTCCAAATATCATGAAAGAAAGTCTGAAAAAATAAGTTAGTGCTTGTGGTGCCAAAGTCTGAAAATCCTTGGGTTAAAGATACCAGCTGATTCATGGAATATTACAGAATTCCATGATCTGCTAACAAAACAGCTTATCCAGCAGGTATTTCTAATATTCTCCAAAAGGAGCAATTGAGTGACTTGATATCTGTGGGCATAGAGCACAAAATGGTGAGCAGACAGTGTTGGCTACTCCCCCATTGCTGATGAAAAGCATGACTGGAAAAAGCATGAACCTCTTCTGCTCGCTGCTTGCCCTGTAAAAGGGGGGGACAAGGCAAGGGAAGCTGCCTAGGTTGGTTTTACCAGTACAGGAGCTTTGAGATGCCTGCTAGGACAGGCTGCCTTCACAGGGATACAGAGGAGGAAAACTGCTCTAAAGGGAAGTTAGGATCAGTGTGAATTATTTGTTTTTCACTTTCTGCGCTAAAGCCTTCATAAGCTTGGCACAGCAGAGTTGATGGTAGATTTTAAGGAGGAGCTGGGAGGCACATGGCAGAGCAGCAAGTCCTAGATTCTCTAGAAAATGAACTGTAGTCAGCAAGAATTTGCTTGCCTGTGAGTCAGGCAAGTGCTGATACTTTGTCTTCTGCAAAGTAGAACTGCTAAGGGACAAGGAGTTTAATGTATTAATCTTTCCCCTCCTCAAGTTCAGTGAGTTTTTTGCCATCTACTTCAGCAGAGCCAAGATTAAATCAAAACCTACCTACAGTCCCATTTCATCCACAAACTTTAACAAGTGCCATGAGACTCTTCTAAACCAGACAGAATAGAGGTTGATGGATTTATTTCCTTTCCTTTATTAGGAAACCTTTCCATGATTGGTAATTATTCATCTTCTGAAGGGAAGCTCTGCAGCAGATGAGATGTCCAGAGAGTTCTGGCCAGGCAGCAGCAGGGAAGCTCTGTGGCTCTGCACCCCACAGCCCAGGTTTGGCACCTCCCTTCACCACCCACCTGCCTACACACAACATCCATCCACAGCAGCCTTGAGAGGCCCTGAGGCCGAGCAAACCACATCTGCATCAGCAGTGGGTACCTGCTGATGTGCAGAAATGCCACATTGCCATATTTGCTCTGTGCCAATGCCTTCTTTTCACTGTCTTCCCAATGTAAATCCTCAATGGACTGATCATTGTTGCCTTTGGTAGACCTTAAACAACACATTGAATTTCAGTCCAAAAATATTTCCTTACTTCAGGCCAGAATATACTATAGTACCACAACTGCTCATGTGTGCCCCAAGACTTCATGTGTCCAACAGGAAAAACTGACACTACGAGTGAAGTTATTTGGAACTGATATGTGTTGAAGTATTTTGACATTACAGCAAAAATGTTTCCCAGAGGTTAAGAAATTACAATTTTGCCAGCTTTTTAGATAGGATATTCCTGTTGCTTAAAAAATTTTAATATTTATCTATAATTTCAGAGACAGAAAGGGTCAGAATACAAACAGACTGCAAGAATAGAAGTGATAAATTAAGAAACAAAGGTGTAGATGTAGTTACTTGACCGCCTCCTGGATTATTCAATACAGTGGATTTCTAAGGCCCAGCATTACACTCCCATCTCCCAGAAGACTGGGATAAGAAGGTCTAGATTGTTTGCTTAGTTTCTCTGGTATGAAACTGGAGTAATTTCAGTAATTCAGATTTGGCCCCAATTACAGCAGTTTAAATTCTGTAACGTTGTTATCCTCTAGGCAGCCTCTGGAGCTTATCCTTGTTAAAAACCATGTAAATAAGATCACAGCCTAACTCTCGGAATCAGTTTGGGAACTTTTTATAATGCTAATTTTAATCCAGATTTAGTTGGTTTCTCATCTCCTCCAACCTCCTGTTTTAGCAGGAGGTGCAGATACAGTGAGTGGTGTTAAAGCTGCTGTGGAAGCTCTCTAATTCCTCTTCAGGAATGGCACAATCCTTTTGTTTCAGGATCTTCGACATGAAACTCCCTTTAAAAGAGGTGCTTTTATCTTAGCCTAGGAATAAGATTTTTGTACCCAAGCCAGTTCTCTTCTCTGGAACAGAAAAAACCCAAAGCTCCAGTGCTTATATAGCCTCTTGGAATGGCTTAGAAACTCCTATTTTAGGTGCACACATAGATTCCACAGATGAATGAAGGGGTACAATGTCATGGTCCTGTTGACCACATGGTGATTTCTAATGTATGGATATGGTGCTGAACATACTCACATGGCTCAGCTTCCCACTATTCCTGATTATCTGAACTGCAGAAGCTGCCAGCACTCAGCTCTGTGGTGTTGAGCACAAGGTGGTTCCAGTCCCAGCAGAGGCTACAGCTCGAGCTTAAGGTATGGCTGCTCTTTACATGAGGTGGGCTTTAGCCCAGGTTCTTTCCAAAACTTCTGGATCATCATCAGCAAAACTTCTGAACCACTATCAGTTCTCAGCACTTCTCACACCCTATATTTAGAGTAAAACTTTTAACTGAGATATGATTTAATCCACTGCTTCATGCAGCCAAGTCCTGGATCACTTCCCATGGCCTCATAATGTCCTCTAGCAAAACAAGGAAATGTGACATCTATGACTCATTCCTCAATAGGTGTGATAGAGATGAAGATCCCGTTAAAGCTGCTGACTGTGTTCCTATTATTTCCTTATAAAAATCTAATTTATACTCTTTTTTTTTACTAAGAATTGTAAGTTCTAGATGTCCTACAGGTTGGTGTGTATGACAGGTAATGCCTTTTGACTTAGGCTAAGATGAGTGTGTAGTATGTGTCACATACAAGCAGAGGTGCCCAGACCACCCAGAAAAAATGCTGTATCCTTTTTCTTTAAGGGAAGTAGCACACAGTCTGTATGTATGGAGGTACACATAGGTACCACCTGATATCAAGAAATCACATCTAAAGACACAAGACTGAGTTTCCCAAGTGTGGAAGTGCTCGAGACCTCAGCTCAGGACATTTCTCAGTTTGTCTAGAGTATTATAAACTGGGAAAAAAAACCCAAAAAACTTGTTTCCTGACACAACACTTACTATCTTGTGTGACAGCTGAAGCCCCAGGAGGTAAAGAGGACAAAGCATGTTAGGAAGTTTTGGGCCTAAGAACCTGAAGCTGGTGGCTGAGGGGAGAGGTCAGTGTTGTACTAAAGGAAATTGAAGTCAGTTTCAGAATTTTGCTTGCATCGGTGCTTTTACATGTGAGCAAATTAATGTATTTTAGTTGCAGTAGAGTCACAGTTTTTCAGGCCAGATGGTACTGATATATGTTTTTCAGACTAAATAAGTATCTGTGTTTATATTACTCAAAAACAATATTGTAGTTCAAAATTGTGCAATAACAATACTGCAGTGCTTAGAATTGAACAGGAACTGCAAGGTGCTGAAAAAATTCAGAGCAGAGGTGGCCCCTGCCCTAAAGACGTGGTCCTAGAAGATAAGGGATTTGAAAAAAGTTAGGAGATCAATCAGACCATATTGAGTGGTTATTGGGCAGTACATGGGTAAATTCACTTTATTTTTACTGTGTATATGTACTGCATTTACTGAGCTGTATAATAATGGATCATATTTCTTATTCAGCACTGGGGTTTCTTTTTACCAATATTTTCATTTGTTTTATAAATTGCTTGGAAGTATCCTAGCAAAGTCTCTGTAACACTTTGCATAGGACAATGTGAAGATTTGTAGTTTCCTGTGCATGTTGGTTGTGTTTAGTGTATGTACTTGCATTTAAAAAAGAAAATATTTAAAGTAATTTTCTGCCTCAGATCTCTAATTAAACTGAACTCAAGAGATGGTTTTATAGTCAGATAATCATTATTGGTGCAGTCTTGCAGCCCTAGGGAATTAGGGGAGGGGGAATTATCATAATACAATCCCCAGAAGGGATGTTCCCTTGTGCTTGTTTATTTAATGATGCTGCATGTTGGCCACTCCATTTCTGTGATTCTCTTGTGCTGCCCTGGGTGCTCTTTTGTGATCAGACTTTGGCAGAATGACAGGTTAAAGAGAATTGCAACAGGCTGCTGGACTGCAGGTCCTGTGTTAAAGTCACTTTGTCACTGAAACATCACTCCCCTCACATCAGGTGACAGTTTCAGCAGCTGCATTTGGCCTTTTCACCCTTGTCTGCAGAGACATAAATACCTTGGTGTGCTTTCACATTAACTCAGACATGTCAAAATCTTTCTGTGGAGCTGAGAGTCTCACTATTTTAAAAAAGGAAAAGCAAACCCTAAATGGTATAATGGATGTAGTTAAAATTAGAAATAGATTCAAGTGGAAATGCAGGGAATGAGTCCAAGTTGAAATGGAGGCTGAACCCATATTCTCACCCTGCTTGCATCTGCAGCTCTGAAAAGAGAGGCTGGGGTGTGTTTGAAATACACTCAGCAGGTTTGGGGCAGGTCCATCCCTCCCTGCAGTTAGTAATAGTTCCTACAAAATGAAGACTTACAACTGAGATATAATTCAGCCTTCTGGAGTACTTTGGAGTACCACGTATTTTGGTTTAAGAAAAAGAAGGGTGCGATGCATTCCATGTCAGGGCCATCAGTTTGAGATTAAAAAAAGAGGACTCCATGCTCTCCTGCATGGATATAGAGATGTGGCCTCCAACTCTGTACCTCAGCCCTGGTTCTCACCTGGCTGTGACCCAGCAGGGTGTTTGCAGCAGATTTAGAGCTATGCAGACTTCATCCAACATCACTGCACTTCCCACAAGCACAGCATCCCTAGGGGGCTGTAAGGGCAGCCACATGCCCTTTCCTAAACTGCTTCCAAAGTACATTTTTAACAAAGCTGCAGCAAGGGGTTTTTTTCGTTTGTTTTTGTTTTGTTTTGTTTTGTTTTTTGGGGGGTTTTTTGTTGGGTTTTTTTTGGGGAGGGGGGGTTTATTTTTGTTTCCCTTCTCTTCCATCCAGCTGTGCCTGAAGAACGAGGCTGAGAACTCCGGGTCAAACTCACTGTTAATTTATAGAGTTCAGGAGAGTGAGAATACTTCTTGTCTATGCTACAACCTGTGGGCTTCAGGGAGAATTTCAGCAGCTGAGCTCCCCATGAAGCTCTCTGAGCAGAGGATGCTCACTGCCAGTGCCTGAGCAAGCTGAGGGGCATCCCTGCTGCTCTGCAGTGCATCCTCCACCTGCCAGTACTCCCTGGGCACTGCTGGTCTCTGGAAAGCAAAATGACTCCCACAATCAATTCTTTCCAACCTTCTTGTCTCCATGGAAGCAAGCACTTGGATTACAGGAGTACTCTGTGTTTCCAGAGGGGCCTGAGGAATGCAGGCCTCGAAAGGCAAAGGATGGGCTCAGAGCTCACTGCTGAGGTGTGTTTGTTTGGGTTTGACAAATTTAGGTTTTCCTTTGCAAGCCCAAACCTTCCTTTTGAAAGTCTTTGAATTCCAGCTTCGAATTACAGCTGCCTCAATTTCAGGCAGACAGATTTTGAATCAGATCCCTGTGGTTTTGGTTTAGGGTTATATCCACAACTGAAAGGGGCCTTAATTTAGCCAGTTCCTCTTGGGAAGACAGCCAAAAGAATGAGGTTTCTGCCATCTTGAGCACAACCTTCATAAGAAATGCTACTAAAGTTTCTTTGCTGTCAAATTCAAGCCCTTCACACTGCTTCAGCATGCCACCCCAGCTTAAAATCTCAGCAGAACAGGTCACAGCTTGAATCCTTGAACTTTTATGGGTGCTGGGCAGGCATGGATAGCAAACAACATTCACCCTACACTTTGCTTCCTCATCACTAGCTGAGATTTGAAACTGCCACAATGCTCACTCCTTCCTGCTGTTCCAGCCTTGGAGATTTTGATTAGGAAAAGAAATAGAAAAATGAGTGGAGAGAAGAGGAAACTGCCAAAACCAAGCTGCCTTGGGACATATTCTAACTGAAGCGGTACAAGAGAAGAAAAGCTGTGGCCCTGTTGCGTTCATATTTCAGTTTCACACATGCCCAGTAAAAATGAGGATGTGCTATAGGCAGAGGAACACATGCTTTCATCTCACACATTTTTTGTCCTGATGAAGGAGCAAACTGTCCCATGCAAGACTGTGTAGTCCTGCTCTGTGTCCATGTAATAGCACCTGCCCTACTGACACAGTGGGAACTGACTGAGGGACTCCAGAGCTAAAAGCTGTGTGCTTCCAGAGCTGCCATGTGGCTCTGGGGTGCTCAGTGGAAATCAAGGTCTTGCCAGAGAGTACCATAGAAAAGTGCTGAGTGAAGGCTACAAACACCTCGGGACTGGCACAGGACTGGGCTGGGAAAGTGCTCCTGGTGATGTGTGACAGTATAATCTCTGTAGCTCTCTGTACCCAAAATTTAGGAGCTGTTTCTTCAAACTGTGCTGCTTAGAGAAAAAAAAATTGACAAGATAAATCTGCTGGAGTTCATTGATGTATATATTATTCCATAGCAGCAGCCCTTTAGTTTAAAATGGATTCCCAAGGCCTCCTTCCCCTGATGAGCAGCAACATCCCTAGCGCAGGAGCGCCTTGGTGAGAGGAATATTTTTCCAAAAGGCTGCTCTGGCCATTGGCTCTTTAAATATAGCAAAGAGTAGCTGCAGCAGTCCAGAAGCAACTGCAAACCATTTTAGGTCCTGTCATCACTCCTTCTGTCTCCTCTTCCAGCTGGTAGCTCTTGTCACATCTTTCTTTCCTTGTTCCAGAGGAGTCTCCTTGTGCTGATAACTACTCCTTATTGCTTCTAATTATTCAATCAGTCCAAGTATTTTCTACCCTTTCTCCTGTGTGTGACAGGGATGGGTTGCTGCTTTTTCTCATTTTCTCTAGACTCAAGAAGGATGCACCTTTGGAGGGCAAATGAAAGTAATTCAGCAGTGTTGATGCTGACCACAAAATCCCTGCTGGGCTTGTTTTGGGAAACCTGCACTGAGATGAATTTTGGTGTGAACCTGGGGTGGCTTCTCTCCCATGTTTCATAACTTTACCTGCCTGCAGGGCACAAGCTTCTTTGTGGTCTTTGGATTGGCTGCAGGCTGAGAGAAATGGAAGAGGGGAGGAAAGGGGATTGACTAGCCTTTGGACTGCACATTTGTTATTGTTTCATTTTAATCGTTCCTAGTAATTCTAAACTGCAAGCTGCTCTGTGCATCTGGGGAAGTATGATCGTACAAAAGCTTTTTTTGTCTATTTGAAGTATTTTTTCTTTCATTCATTCTTCAAATTCTTTTCTTTTTCCTGAATCTTCACCTTTTTTAAATCTTTGCAAAGAAACACTAGCTTTCTTTTTCTTCTAAGTTATAATTTATTTGTTATTTTATTGGGGAGTACAGGAAAATGTAATCATTACTACATTTCACATTATATAGGGATCCTGCTCTGTCACAGCTGCTGGCCACATGACCAGCCTTTCTTTGGGGAAACCCAAAGTACTTGGTTTCACTGTGCAATTCTGTACTCATCCAGAACCTGCTCTTGTGCCTATTAAGTCTTGTGAAAAGGTCATTTAATTATAAATTAGGGTAGATGTTTCATAGAATTTTAAATATAATGAAGGTTCTGCCTTTGAGGTATAGAAATAAACAGGTTGGTTTTTTTTTTTAATGAGATTATTTCAGAGGTAATGGTTTTAATGGATAGCATGTTTCAATGTTTTAAGAGTTTGAACAAAGCAGAAAAACAGCATTAAATTTGGAACCCCTCTTTAAATAAAAATGTGATGGTTTTAGTTTAAGGAGGGATATAGCCTTTGTGTTGTGACACTGGCTTTATGCTCACAAAGATGAGACCCCATTTCTAAAAATCTGCTGAGGGACTGTTGCACAGAGAAAGTTACTGGAATATGAGGGTTATGGAGACATGGAGAATTCGGATATATATGGACTTTTACATCTTCACATACCCCTCTGACCTCTTCTGAAGCTCCTGGAGAAGAGGGTGGAGTTGCACATTCACATGATCATCAAGCTGGGCTGCCAAACCACACCAAAGGAAGCCAAGACTTCAGGTGTTGGCTTTGCTCAGTTTCTCCTGCAGCCTTGTTCTTGTCCCTCTGTTCTGACACAACCCTTGGAAACCCCGAGAGAATCCCTTCTGAGGCTGAGGGTGTCCACCTCAGTTCTCCAGGACAGGATGGGCAGCATGGCCATGCATTCAGATGTGGACTCATCAGCTGTGCAGGAACAGGATCACTGTGCAAGGCTGTGGCAGGCAGGAACTACTCCAACTGCCATAGACAAAATATTTGCCTGCTTTAGTCCTTGAGTGAATCAGCCTTGATGTCTGTCAAACTGCACTGTCTGTTTGCCAGGGGGCAATTCTTTCTCCTTGGCTGCTGGACAGACAAAAATGCCTGTGGGTAGGCAGATATGTGACATCCTGGATACCAGAGCAATTTTTTTCCCTTTTCCAAGAAATGAGGGAATCAATTCTCTTTGACTGGGAGCAATAAACTACTTGTTGACTGCAGGTCTCCAGTCCTGAATCACAAGTGGCTCTTCAGCCATTATCAAACTTTGGGTTTTTTTTTCTTTGGGGCAAAACAATATTCAAGAAAATGTAAAATGAGAGTAATGTCTTAGGGGTATATTTTATTTTCTCATTGGATGCACACCTCTTGCTAACTTATAGACCCAAGCAATTTGTAGAATCAGACTGGGGTGTTGAGGAGTGGCATAGAAGTTATATCAAGGTGGAGGAGGGGGAGAAATGGATGGGTTTACCTTAAACATAAAATCTGCTGTTAGAATAATAAAATAATATGATACATCTGGGTTGATTTTCTCCTTGGTGATAGAGGGCTGCTCTAACAGTTAAGCCTCGGTCATGGCTGACTTGGACTTACTTTAAACTCTGTGATAGGCTTCTCATATCTCTTTCTCTTTTTCTAAAATAATAACAAGAGGAAGGCATTTATTACCAGGAAGGCTGCACCCCTAGGCAAGAAGTAGTCATCTTTGATTTAACTTTACAGTGAAGTTGCTGAATTAAATGTAGTTTTGTTTTTATCTGTTTGCATGGAAGGCTTCCAGATAAAACAACTGTTTTAGTGACCTGTGCACTTGTATCATGTTAATTAGGTTTGAAAACTCATCTATTGTTTTCATAAGGCTATTACATTTTCTGTAATTAAATTAAGCAAAAAATAAGGATGCATGGAATAATATTTATTATTAATACCAGACTTGAAAGCTTACAATATGTGAATTGAAGGTAAGGGCCTCGAAGACAGCTTGAACTTCAAAACAATGTCAAATAGTCTACTCTTTCAGCAAGTCATTGCTACGTGTATTTAAAGAAATCATTAATAGAGTGAGAACTAGCCCACTGAACACCCAGGCTTCTGGTTCCATTTGAAACTGTGTAGCTTCTGGGATTTTTACAGCCTAAATTACTGCCTAAATGGCAATGAAGATTTAACCCCAGTTACATGGATAGGGGTTTGATCTTGTGCTGTGTTGTTTGGTCATGGGACAAGGTCTGGGAGGCTGCCTGCATGGTCACAGTTCCTGAGAGATAGAGAGAAAGTGGATGGCATGGGAGGACATGAGAGGGCTCCTCAGTGGCAGGGGCAATTCAAGGTGTCCTTTCTGTGTGAATCCTGTGTGTTGGTTCAATTTAGGCACAATCACACTGTGTCAGGCCAGTCATAGGTATCTATCCTGTTCAGTATCCCATCTGTGTAGCAGCCAGCCTCAGATGTCTAGGAGGGAAAACATGTACACAAACAACGCAAAAATATTTTGCAGAACAAAATCTCATCCACCATCCACCGGTGATATTTGGATCAGGGATTTAATGAGACAGAAATTTTCTCATATGGTCACTGTGAATTTTTCTCTTTTATCCAGTTGCTGCCTGAACTTGGGTTAACTTTTGGCACTTACTTACCTGCATGTTTACAAAGTACAATTTCCTTTGGTTTATTCTGAATCTGGAACTTGCTTCTTTCTTCTCTTGGCCTGCATCTCTGGGCAACACATGCTGCTCAGGTGAAAATCATCTTAGTGTGTGTCCTGTCCTGCAAACGCAGGCTGGCAAGAGATGAGCCTGCGTCAGTCCATTTCCTAGCCTCTGCCAAGCAGTGAAGGCAAAATTTTGCTTTCAAAATATGTTTAAAGTAAGGAGACATTAAAATTGTCCCATGCTGTGGCTCTGACCACAGAGATGAGAGCCAGCCTAGTTGACATTCTGCCTGGGAGCAGATGTCCTGCATTGGTCTTGGTGTGCTGGGAAGCCACCAGGCTCCAGCTGCAGCGTAGCACAGCTGGACTATCCCACATGGCCAGGCTCTGACACCAGCAGCAGGGTGGCCAGTGGCTTGTGTTTCATGAGGTTCCTGGCATTTCTGTCAAAGGCAAAGACAAGGCACTGCCCCTGGGAAGGCAGACCCCTGGCAGAGATCCAGGCCGGCACTGCCTGGCAGAGCAGCTCTGTGGGATAGGACCTGTGGGGATGGTGGCCAGCAAGCTGGGCACAGACCCACTGAGGAGAGGCTGTGGAACCAGGGCTTGTTCAGCCAGAAGACACCTCCAGGGGACCACACAGCAACCTCTGGCACCTGCACGGAGGTCATGGAGAAGATGAATCCAGGCTGTGCTCAGCACTGCAGGGTGGGAGGACAAGAGGCAACAGTGTACATTGAAACCAGGGGGGTTCAGACTGGGTGCAGGGAAGCATTTTTGGGTGGGACAGGTTTCTTGGAATGTCTGTGGAGCCTTCAACCTCTGAGGTTCTCCAGACTTGTCCGGGCACAGCCCTGAGCAATCTGTTCTGGCTTCATGACTTTGCCTAGGGTATTGTAAAAGACCCCCTCTGGGGGCACTGCCTGCCTGAAATACCATATATTCCTATTAAATATTTCTTGTTACTGAGGATGTTTATATTATCTTTCATATGTAGATTTTCTGGTATCTCTAATAAGGCAACTTTTCTTGCACTGAGGAAAATACTAGAGTTTGATCTCTAGGTCGCCTGTTTGCATGAAACGCAGAAAAGTAATGTTTTAGAGACCTCTAACTTCTCTCAAGTGCAAAGGGGATCAAAATCTGCAAGGCAGGGACATGCAAACAGACGCAAATAAACACAGAAACAGTATGACTGCGCAACTCTCATTTTCTTAGGCTAATTTCAAAATTTGTTAAAATCTAAATATGGACAAAGGTTTGAGTGAAATGTAACAATTGCTAAATCAGTTCACCTGCCACTATAAAGTAAACATTATTAAAGTAGGTAGCCCTTCCATGAAAAGAAATTCATGACAGCTAATTGTGGCTGAGGTATGCTACAGTACCAGCAGATTTTGCATGCCTTGTAAGCAGCATATTTCTGAACTGGCTTGAGTGCACATCAATCAACCAGAATTAATCTCATGGTAAACATACACTGTTCAACAGCAAAACCTATCATTTGGATCCTCTAAATTTTAATTAAAAACCTATGAGAGATCTTTAAACGTGAAATGAGATTGATTATCAAATGTTGTCATATCTACAGCAATGATACTTGTAATCCTGGTCTGTGACCTTTGATGCTGTATGTCTTGTTACAGCAGAAGTCTGGAGGATCCTGCATTTGTAATTTTATGGATACTTCTAACTGTTTTTTGCACCAGTGTCTTTACTGCTAGAGCC
The DNA here is from genome assembly GCA_013400635.1 of Hypocryptadius cinnamomeus. Classification (NCBI taxonomy): domain Eukaryota; kingdom Metazoa; phylum Chordata; class Aves; order Passeriformes; family Zosteropidae; genus Hypocryptadius; species Hypocryptadius cinnamomeus. The sequence continues at coordinate 69,951 of VYZP01076673.1, forward strand.
CAGGCTCTTCATGGGAGTGTATTGGCTGAAGTATACTACTTTGTATGCTTACAACAGAATTTGCTTAGATATGTTGAGCAGCTGCATTTTAAAGCCTCTTGAAACAATAGCTGTCTCATCATGTTACTGTTTAAGGCATATTTGTGTACCAGGGATACAGGTTCCTCTTATCTCAACTCTGAGGCCCTTTGCTATCTCCACCAAGTTCTTCTCTCCAGCTGTCCTGCAAAATTCCTTCCTTCTGCCCAAGGTGCCAGTCCCTGGTCCCACAGGCTGCCCTAAATCCCACCATATGCTGCTGTCTTTCTGTGCCCCATGGCCCTGTGTGCCATGCACAGGACCGCCTGCACTGCTCCCAGAACCTCTCCCTGGCCATCATTTAGCTGTGACCAAAGCTCTTTCAGTGGTGACCCCCATGCCCTGCTCAGATTCGTGGTTTTAGGAAATTCTCATCCTCTCCCCTGTTGCCTTTGCCTGAGGTTGAGACACTGTCAGGAGAAGGAACCAGGATTCACCTCCTCTTCACTCCCACCTCCCATAATAGAAAAACTTTTCTTACGAGATGGCATTAGACACAAGAGGGGTGCCTGTGGGTTTGTATCCATGTCCACAGAGAGAACAAAACTATTTCAAAAACATTATTTAAATTAATTTCCTCACACTGTTGAAGTTGTGCTTTGAAAGGCTGCTGAATAAAACAATCAATGGCCTGACTTGGGACACATAATGGCTCTATTGAAATTCTTTTGGTGGCACATAAACAAAGCTTTCCTTTTTTTCTTCTGGGCATCAACTGCTGGCAGAAGTAGATGAAAACAGCTTCTCACACCACACCGCCCATTTACATTTTCCATATGCTGGATTTTAAGATTATAGGGTTTTAGATTCTGAGTTTGCATGTTGTATTTTACATAATAATGAGTTTCTGTCTGAGGCTGAGTTGATACATGAGAAAGCAGAACCACCACCACCCAGAAAGCGAGGAAGAACAACACACATTTTGGAAAGGAGCTCTCACTGAGCTCTTCACATTTTTTCCAGGAAGCATATTCAATTTCTGTTTTCTGCCATGCAGATGGTATCTGCTTTTGAGCTCCTTGGAAGGAGTTTGCCTTCCTACTTGGTGGCTCTGTTTCCAGGAGCTTCCTACTAAAAGTCTTCTGAAATTACATCAGTCAGATTTTTCTTCATTAATTAATTGCTCAGTTACAAACCATTCACCTCAATAAATTTTTGTTTCAGTCCTTGACTTTGACAATTTTGCACCTCTTTGTCATCACAGAATGGCCTTTTACTGCCTGTTTTAATTTTAGAAACATCACACCAGGAAAAGGTAATTATTGGGTAATGCTATTCTTTTAGTTATTTGCTTCCCTATTGCAAGGAGTTTCTCTCTGTGAAAGGAGATACAGTCTAGTCTGTGCAGTAGGGATGTTACTAGGAGACTGGATTTAGATGACTTCCTGAGGCCTCTTCCAAACCAAATTATCTTGTGATCCTACATGCATTTAAAAAAAATCTCCCTCATCTCCTTCTGAAAATGAACTCAAGTTTAGAATTTGTTCTGGTTCTTCCTATTTTACATTTTTTTTGTCACCAAGCACTTGGAGATGAGATGTCTACCTAGGTTTCACACAGCAGAGGGCCCTGCTGGGCAGTGCAGTACCCAGGGAAGTGATTCCCCACTTCAGCTTCTGTGCAGCACGGCAACATTCCACAACCTTTTGTTTCCTCCATCTCTCCCTACCTTCTCTAATAGTAAAATTGAAGCAAATGGTCTTTGCCACAATTGAGAGCCCTTTGCAGATGGATTGAGAAGCTGGAGTCCTTTCCTCAAAAGTCACTTAATGACTCCAGAGACACTTCCAGGTCTCTGCAGACACTTCCGTTTCTGCAGTCACAATGCAGCCAGCATTAAACACTTTCTTGGACATGGTTTTGTTTAGATCCATCACACCCTGCTTGGTTCTAACCTCCTCTCATCACAGCACTTGTCCTTTGCCTTGTGTAGTGGAGGCCTTCAAAATTCACTGAGCAGAGAAGGTGAATCTCATAAGGAGGTAATTTTACCAATTTTAGGGCTCATACTCAGGATCAGTTCTCAAGCAGCATTTTTGCTGCTTATATACAGACTTTGTCAGTTAACCTACAAGTAAGATTTATTTCAGTGTATGTTCTCAAAGCAAAGAGAATTGCAAGCATTTGCCATGCTTTTCATGCTAGAAATCACCTAAGATTTATATCTGTGGTGAATTAATGAAGACAGAACATCTCTAAATAGCAATCTCTGACCTGAACTTAGAATAGGTATTTGTAGATGGAGTTTGCACAGTTTCCTGGTCACTTGGAGTGACTGGAAAAGTCCAAAGACCCTCAATAAAACTGATTTCACCAATTTATGTCATTAGTAAAATAGGATTATAAGTGTACAGAATACCACAGAACATCTTATTGCTGCACTGACTGAGAATGAACACTGATCTGCTGCTACAAAGAGCTACAGTAAAACTTTGGAGACATGAAATATGTCTGAATTCTTCAGCTTGAGGACAGCTGTAATTATAATGAGCTTGCAGAAATCAGGCTGCAAGAGTAGCCTGTTCTCTCCCCCTGCCTGGGATCAGCCATAAATGACTCATAGTGAGGCGTAACTCTACCTTTTGATTGAGAGGAATGTCAGTTCTCCAGCTATATGATAAATCATTACATCTTTATTAGGGAATGGAGAATGAAAGAACCGGTCTTCCATTATATGTTTACTCAATTTGTGTCCAGCTGCTTTAGGAACACCCTACTCTTATTTAGTATCTTAGCAAGCTTTGCTAAATCCATCTGTTCTAAAGCAGTATTGTGTTAAGCACAAAATAAAGAACCCAAAGCAGGCACCAGCTGCAGCTACCAAGAAGCAGGCTATTGAAATCCACTTACTCTAGCTTACTAGACACTTATGAGAAAGAAAGACCATTCTAATATATTTAAGGCTAGAACAAGCTTGTGTCTCCTTGCCTAAGACAAGCAGTTCTGATGATCATAGCTGGTGGTCTGGACAGCAAGAAAAGGCAGGACAGGCTAGTAAAAGCTCCTTTGACTTCAATGGCAATATGGATTTGGCTGCATGCAAACAATGAGAGTATGTGAAGCTAATTACCTACCCATTGAGATTTTCTCTCCACCTTCCCCCTTTCTAATTTCTAATGAATGTAGATAATTGCTGTGTTCCCACTAACACGTAGATTAGGCCTCTGGGATTAGGCTATGTGATTGAGCAGCTAATACTAAGGGTAAACGCCTCTGGTGTTCCTGTTAAATGCATTCTTGCTAGTAAGTTAAATAATCATTCTACTAAAGCATTACTAAAAGATTTAAATACTAGTTTTGCAGACTTCTAGTAGATTTCTATAGTTTCTGACATACTATGACATGCTTCAGAATGTTCGTTTATATACAGTTTGATTTCTTTTGATGATTGTCAACTTAAGTTACTAAAAAGGGAGAGCATTTTGTACACAGAAGGGAAAGGGGTGGAGGGAAAGCAGTATGTTAGAAATATGAGTAGGTGCCCTGGCTGGTCCATCCGTCTTGGCATCATTTTATTTATACATTTTCTAAAGGATTAGAAGTAATCAGTTCCAGAGGATGTGCTCTGGAGTATTGGCAGCGTCTGCTTTCTTGGCAATCACTGCAAATATTTTACAGTTTCACATTGTCTTGTGCAGTACCAAGCGCTGGCGGTTTGACGTAAACAGTGTTAATGTTTTAACTTCTATGGCAGCAACACTTCTCCCCCTGCAGAGCCCTGTGCTATCCAAGGGCTTGGAGTTGGCTGGGCTCGTTTGGCACGGTGGGAACACTCACCTGGGGGTAGTACAGGACCCCATTGTCAGAGGCAAGGTTCTGCATGGCTCTGCCCTTTGCAGCAGCACACCAGAGCCCTCAGAGCCTCTTGTCTGACCCCCCAGCAGGATGAGGGCCTGGTGTGCAGGCAGCAGGACAGAGGCAGTCCCCATGCAGTACGTGCTCATTACACTCATTTTTACAGCTCTGCCTTACTCACCAGTGAGAAACAGCAGAGCCTCACTTCCCAACTCTTTTGTTTTAACATTTGCAGGTAAATAGCTTCTGAGGTATAGACCTTGCCGTGCAGTTATGGGTGCTCCAGACCCATGTCACCTCCTCTGATCCTTCAAGGTTATCACCAGAAGCAAGTTTAGAGATCACACTTTACTGATTCTCCAAAAAGAACACCTGGGTGCCTGTCCCCATCTGCTGAGGTGAAGGGTGCTGGGTTCTCCTGATGTCATCTGTCAACTTCAGTGAGATGTTTAGGAGAAGAGTGGTAAGGCAGGGTGTTAATGCAGTGACTAGAGCCCAGAAGCAGTAAAGAAGGTGGGAGAGAAGCATGGCTTAGAGTCCCTCTGACAAAAAGTATAACATTAATAAAAGAAAGCTCTGTATTCCTGAAGAGTTAACTCTGTCCTACTGGCCAAAAGAACAAGGACATGTTGAAATATCAGCAAGTGGTTTTCAGAAAGGACTAGCAAAGTTCTGGCATTTCATAAAATCTAGGTAACATTGTGAAAAGAAACACAAGAAATAATTGTTTCTTGATATGGCATTTGCCTAAAGTAACATTGATGTTGATTGAAGTAATGTAATTTTCATATCTAAAATGTTGCAGGGGAGAGTATGTCTATTTCATTTATGTTTGCAGAAACTTAATCTACAGGAAAAGATTTTATAACAGAATTGGAGGTTAAATTTCATTTGCTGATTTAATAAAAGCTAACAGGATGGATTTGGGGATATTTCATTAATCTTTCTTTCCTTTCAGTGAAAAGGAAATTAAGTTCAATCTAGTTCAAACTTTGCTTCACTATTACACCATAGACTGCCAATGTCCATGTTCTCTCTGGCAAGTTAAAACCTAATTAGTCACAGAAAATTCTTCCCTGATCCTGTCACTGCGAGGCAGGAAAAGCCTGGGCTGCAGACAAGAATGCAGATGCACTCGATGCTTGGCTGTGGCTCTGTTAATGTCTGTGCTTTCCTACACAGTGTGCAGTGACATAACTAAAAGTGGCATATTTTGTCCTTCATGTGATGAGATCAGATATGAGTTGCCTTTTCAAAATGCAAAGAAAATCTTTTAATATGAAGTAGTACAAAGAACATACTGCCATTGGCCACTTCCCCACTTCTGCCCACTCCTTCCAGCAGCAGGACTGGCTGCTTGGGTGCTGTGAGATGATCAGCTGGGTCCAGCTGGGTGAGGAGGGCCAGAGGGCTGTGTCTGGCTGCAGCTTGCTCAACCCCTCTGTCAGGAGCTGCCGGGATGCCCGGGCTGCAGGGCTGGGGGTGCCGTGGGCAGGGAGCCGGCCCCTCCCACACCACCCCTGGCGAGGAGGGTGCAGCTGCTCCCGCTGAACCTTGTGTCCAAGACCTGCTGGATCCTTAAAATGCAACTTGGTATTTCAGCATTTTATAATTTTGAAGAAGAGAGTCAACTGATAAAATTAATTTAGAAGTAACATTTTATCTATCACTTCTCTTAACACTTATGTAAAATAACACTTGTTCTTTCAACATTCTTGGTTACACTTAATAAAGAGCAATAACTATTAAAAATACCTGCAGTTTTTAATTCTAGTTCTATTTCTAACAACCATTGTAGAATTATTCCAAGACTAAATTTGGCTCCCTCTGGCATATTCATTGTCTCATAGTACATTGAATTTCCACTGTCTGATGAAATTTTTATGGCATACATTGAGTATAGTCTGGAAAAGGAAAGTTATTTTACCTCTGGAGGTGAGATTATAGAGCACAATTGGCACAAGCATATCTTGTAAAGGACTTTTTTTTTCACATCAAATTAGTTGATTGTCATTTATGTTTAGACTGAGATTTTCCAAGGCATTTAGAGGCACTGTCTCATGCAACCTCTGAAAATCCCAGCTGTCACTGCAGCGGTTTCACAGTAAGATTTGCAGGGGCAAAAAGCTGTCTGTAGTGTAACCCAAGTGCAAGAAGCAGTTAATTTTGCTTCTCTCTGAAATTCAACGACAAAGCATGAGCCTTGGGGAGAATTTTAGCTTCCACTTCTAGCTGAGACAGGGTATCTGGAGGCAACCCTTTGTTTCTCCAGAATACGTGGGGGAAATAACTAAGTCTGCCCTTCTGCTCTTCCGGCAGTTACGCCCCTCAAAACAGCAGGTGACTAAAGCAATGCAGGTACCTCACTCTGGGTAGAGGATTACTGTGAGGAAATCCTGTAGGATTTGTTTTATGAAGACTTTTTTGTTTTCTCCCCTGTTGCTTCAGTAGTGTGGCTTTGCAGAGCTGGGAAGTGACCCAGCCCTGTGATTTCCCTTGCAGGGTGAGTGTGGAATGAACTCGAACATCCCCAGCGGCTGCTGCCCTCACTCAGCCCTTGCTCTCTGCCTGCAGGGATCCTGGGGGGAAGTGTCCCTGTAAGGAGGGGAGGCAGATGTCCTGGGGCTAGGGAAAACTGTGCTGTGGTGTTCCTGCCAGGGAAGGAACAACCCTTGGTATCCAGCTGTGTTTATGGTCTCGGCCCATGTTCTCTCGGTTTCTGTGAAAGCCACAAGTGGAACAAACCTCAGGCTCAGCCCAAGGTCTGTGTGCACTTTTTGTCTGAAGCCTGACTCCGTGGTGACTGAGCAGCACCCCAGGGGTCTGCTCACACACCGATTCTTCCCTTCAAGCTGTGCAGCTTTGCTCTGCTCTGCACTGCTCTGCCTTTCATTGTTGGTGAGTTGGAGTGGCTCCTCATGGCAAGAATGAAGCCAGCCTCAGGCTGTGAGCAGAGATTCTCCCTGTGCTTGGGCAGGACTTGCATGGACTGGGCTGGTCTGGGTGCTGGAGCACTGCCCTCTCTGTTTTGGCATGCCTGTCCTGGCTAGAGCTGGGAGAGATTTCTCCAGCATCTGCACTCCACAGGCTTGTAAATAATTCAGTATATTGAGCTGTGGCTTACTTGCAACATTAAACTGTTCAAAAAGACAAATGGAAATAAAATAATAACTTGAGCTTAAACACATAGGCTGCAGCAACCCAAGAATTCATTATGCTATTTATCTGCTACTGTGAAGCATAATTTTAAATAGATATATCATGTCAGAGCTTTCTTTTCTAGTGACTGTTTCAGAACATACTACTGTGGAACATATCAGCATTTCAAGCTTTTCCTATATTTGATTATAGCTGATAGCAATCAAAGTAATTTTACTGCCAATAATAATGTTGGCAGCAGCTTAATTTAATAGCATCAAGGTTAAGTCTTATTTTTATCATTCCTCAAATTTGATAACTTTGAATGTAACTACAAAATATTTTGCAATGAAAGCTTAAAATATGGGATATTTAATTTAGTGTTCTGGCCTCATTGCTTAAAAATGTTCCTTCTACACAAACACATTCTTACACCAGTTGTTTTGAATATGACTTTTCCACAGACCATAGGCCTTTTTCCTAATATTCTGAAAAATGCTGATTAGTTTATCACTGCAAGCCATGTCAGTAGTTAAAAAAATCAGTCTTCTTTGAATAACTCTGCAATTTGTCATAAGTAATTAAATAATCTTTGGAAAAATAAATCAGTTAACCAAATCTTTTTCACATCCTGTCTGCTTTCCTTTACCTTGGTAGGCTTAGAGTTGTATTATTGCCACATTGGTGTACTGTCACCAGCTTTGATAGTTACGTCAGCGTTGCATCTCTAGAAAGGAGCAGAATCTCACCTCTTTGGGATTATGGGATTTTTGCCACTGCCTCAAATGGGGGAGGCTGACTTACAAAAAACAACAGGTTCTCGCCCATGGACTGTGCCATCCGTGAGATGAATGCTGTAGCTCCTAGTGAGCTGCATATGCTGCTGCCTTTATTTGGCCCTTTTATATAGAAATAGTTATGTACAGAAAGTCTCACCACCCAGTATCCTTTGCCATGGACCTCTCACTGGCATGCCTGTTGCTGTGTTCAGCACTTGCAGGGTTGGGACAGATGAGGTGAGGTTTGGATGAGAGCTGACATAATTTGCTGCTCTCTCCCCTTGGTCTGCTGGACTCTCCTGAGGACTCATCAAAGCAGCACTGAAGGAGCCTCCTGTCAAATTTTCTCAACCTCCAAAAGCTAATTTTCTGGATAGTTTGGTTCACAGAATGGCATCAGGTTTGAATGTTGAAGAGGAAAACGTGATGTTTTCATGCTTTCAGACACAGCTGGTTAATTCAGTGATAGGAAAGTAATATTATCCCCTGTAACAGAAGAAACAGCAAAGTCAGAGACATTACAAGAAAACTGTTCAGGGAGAATCAGAGCCCCAGCTGATTCTGGGACTCCAGCCTGTCCTTGGGTTTGATGCTCTGTTCAGACAGCCAAGCCAGGTTTCCAGTCCTGGGGGAGGAAAGTCCCAGGGAAAAGAGCAGCCATACTTCCCACAGTGGAATCAGGGGGTTTCACAGGGTGAGTAACACAATGAGGTTGTTGCCATGCTTGCCAATATGAGGGTGCTAAAAGCAAAAACAGGCCAGAGAATCACCATCCCTTTGTCCTGTTTCTGCTCACCCTGTTGAGTTATTGTAAAACAGATAAATAAAAAGGCTCTCTACCATCCTCTTCCCTCAATATATGTTTTGAGATGAAGTTTTTAAGATCACCTGCCTAGAGTGTCAATTGAAAACCATGCTGACAGTGAATGGTAGAACTGGGGGAAGCAAGGGAGAGCACACCTGGGGCAGGGACTGGGATGGAACTTGTCTGGGACTGGGATGGGAGGAGTAGTCCCTTACTCCTGTGTTGCCAAGAGCATGGGCAGAAATTACCTGAGAACTGGTTTGGCAACCTCTAGCCAGAATCTGAGTGTTAGAAATTTGTACTAAAACCACCTTAATAAAAGCACTCAAAGGATCGCCAAAAATTGTCAGGGGTGAGTCAAGAAGAATAGGGAATTATGAGGGACAGAAAAGATGAAACTTCAGTGCATCCAAGGCATATTTCCATGGGGAGTCTCCCACCTGCTTCAGTAGAAGACAGAGACAACACCAACCCAGATCTGCACTCCCAGCTCAGGATAGAAGTTCCCACCCATGCCCATCTTCCCACCAGGATGATACACCCGAGGTGTGGTGGCCAGTGTGTCCCAGCTCTCTTGCTCTCAGGAACCCCTGTTACACTCATCTAAATACCATATTCAAAAACTTCCCCCAGATTAAGTAAAAAACAAATAATGAAAAAATTGGTCTTCTCACTGTGAAGTCAATTGCCTCTCTGATTTAAATAGATCTTGTGCTAAAAGACAGAAAGACTTGTGTATTTATTTCCAAGATTATTAAATTACATATAGAATATGCTTCCTGAGTATTAGCAGAGTTTATAACTGAATTCATCCTATCCATGCTCTGGTTACGTCTAATGAGGATAATTATTACATGGCTTAGCTATAATTCAGTATTGACTCTTTTGCGCATGAAAAGCTTTTGTTGGCAAGCATCAGTGGAGCGCTTCAATAAAAGACATCTTTAGCTTGTGTAAACATTGTTATTTCAAGGTCTCACCCTAACGTGCTTTAGGCTAAGTACTTTCTCCTCAATTGAGTTAATATAGCCAAAATGATATAAGGATGGGATTAGATACTGGCTTGCACCACAAGGAAAAAAATGAAAGTTGGACAGGGAAAAATGCAGTTAATTCCATCCTGTCAGCAGTGGATATTAAAGATTATTAGTTGGCACACTCAATTATGTGTGAATCACAATGGTGGTACTGTTACTTTTTCATTCAATTTTACAGAGGCAGGCAAAAAGTGTAGGTTTAGTATCATCTTCAGGGATTATTTGTTCCTTGCAGTGATGTGAGGTTATATTAAAATGTTCAACAGGTTCAGAGGAAACATCTCTGTCTAATGAAATGTCCCACTTTTACATGATCTTAGTCACTGGATAGAAGTGAACAAATCTGCCTGATGGGACTTCAGCTGTAGCTATGTTCTATGAATATGTTTCTTTAGGCAGTAACTAGTTATTCTATTATGTGATTGTTAAAATGATAACCCAACCAATATAGCTCTCTTTTTGCTGCTTCCCTCTGCTGGATAGAGCCAGTAGTGCTTAGTTGTATGTCAGGCTCATTAACACCAACAACCTGGAAAGTTTTCTCTGCCTCCTTAGGACACCGGCTTTTCACAGACAACAAATCTAAATCTTCTTCTGACTCTTATGGTGACCTTCTCAGTCTGCAGGTTAAACAACAGTCACAGAATTCAGAATAATATAAAATTGTTGGCTCAATTAAATGGCCCCAGTCTGAGGCTTTGATGCTGGAAGCTCTTCTATCAAGGTGGGAAGGTGTGCTGGATTGGAATGGGATGCTGGGCATGCCAGTGTCTCTGCCCCTGGCCCTCGGGTAGGCTGACAGCAGGACAAGGAGCTGTGCTATGTATAAGTCAAATTAATTATGGGATATGTATATTGAAATTGTTGGGTTTTAAACAAAATGAGCCTCTGGCACATTGTTTGTGTTTTGCTTGTCTTCAGAGATTTCCCTAGCCAAAGGAGACCGCTGTGATAATGCGCTGTGACTGCTTGACTGCCGTTCCAAGACCAGTAACAACGCTAGCTGAGCTACGGCATATATTTTAGGAAAAAAAATCCAAACCCAACCTTCTAATCTTGGTTTTCAGTTTCCAGTGTTAGAAGGCCTCCCACAGCATGGTGACATTCCTGTATCCGTTTTCCCTTGCAGAGTTTGCATCCCCTCACGAGGTGAATGGGTCTCATTTTGAGATTTAAATGTCAGGATTCATCTTGTACAGTTTTCCTCTTCAAAACTGAATAAGCCTGTCATCATATGTGTGTGGCCTGTATGGGTACTTGACAGAAGTAGCTTGGATAACTTTGTGCTGTCTGAGTGCCCAGGCACAGGATTTTACAACCTCTGATTCAGTTGCCCCACCACTATCCATTCCAGAGGAGGACTAGCCCTTTAGAGACAGTGGTGGAGATTATGTTTTTCTGAATATCCACAAAGTTCCCCAAATCCCACCAGAGTTACAATTTCCCAGGCTCACAAATGAGACCTATGCACTTTGAGTTTGGACGTCTGACTTTTCAAGCTGACTGTACTGAAACGTGTCATTTAGCTAAATTTACCGAGAAATTTAGACTATTGCTATAGTTTTTTTTTAGGAAATGTTCCTGCTAGGGTTCACAGTCTGTGCAAAAAATTCCAAACCAATCTTATTGTACATTTCTGTCACATGTTGTCCTTCAACCAATAGTTTATTAGTGTTGAAGTCATCTTCAGCAGCTGCTTCAACTACTAGTACTCATGCCCAAGTGGGAATCTAGATCCTCAAAAAAGAGACTTTTTCTCTAGTGATGCATTTCTATTAAATGCATTGAGTTCACTCAATTTTCTCTCAAAACCCCTTAGTAACTGGACATCCACAGAGTTCTCCTCTAAGTTTAATTCCTTGTTTTCAAGAGTTGTCTGGCTTTGTCCCTTCGTGGGGTTATCACACTTCTTAAAACTTTTAATGAAACATTTCCTCAATGCCTTGTTTGGAAAACTTATATCAAGACTAAAGTCTGCAGATGGTTAAAAAGCAAGGAACTTTTTGGTTTAACACCCTCAAGATTTTTTTGCCTTGCTATGCTCCCCAGACACTGGAAGGTCTCCATCTCGTAGCCAGCCATGTCCTGTTGTCAATCCTCTGTTCAGGGTACGTTTTAAGATGCAGGGACATCACCACTGACATCCCACAGAGGGGACATAGGCCACAGCAGGGCAGCTTGGTCCCCAGGATGTGAATGGAGCAAGTGAAGGGTTTTGGCAAATGGACCCCATACTTTGTGTCATGTTCACGCTGTGATTCAGGGTAAACGGGATCAGATTTATGATGGTGCATAGGCTAGATGGATAAGAGCATACACTTGAAATTTTAATTTAAAATTTTAAAAATTGCCCAAAACCCCCCAAACTGCCATCTCCTGCGTAGATCTAAACAAGAATTTGCCTGTCTGGTGTTGCTCTCCCAGCACTGAGCGAAGTGCTTCCGTTTTCAGAAATGCTGTGGTGCTCACTTATCAGACAGAACAATCAAGGGCTTCCATGTCCCAACTAAGGCTTTTGCAAAAATAAGGCACTGAGAAGGGAGAATTTCTCAGCAGGTATGGGGTATTGCTTTCTGTTGGCCCAGCAGTTTTGACTTGGCTACAATGTATATTTACTTTATGTAACTCTGAGTGTAGTAAGAATGCTAGCAAAAACCACTTGGAAAAGGAAAAAAGGAAACATTAAAACTTAACTCTGCATTCTCAATTAAATGATTACTCCTTCAGGATAAAACTGTTCTTGATTCTTACTGTAAACTTTTGAATTTCTTACATAAATAGCATGATTATATTTACATAAATAGTTGCACCCTGGAGTACAACAATCCTATTGTACACAAAAATCCCATTAAAATTTCCTGAGAAGAATACAGCTTGAGCAATGGTGTGTTGTCCTCATTTTTTTCTTTATTCAGAACCAAGCCGTGTGTTTTAGATGGATGCGCCCAAGTGCAGAATTTGACCCCTTAGAATCCAATGCTCAGCTCAAATACGTGAAGGCACAATTATAATTGACCTGATATTTTGAATCAATATAATGTATGAACAAGTTTCCTGCCAGCTGATTATATGCATTTAGATGTGAAATACCAAATATATCTAGAGGAGTCTGATTTATCCTTGAAAGAGACAGCTGCAACCTTGTCTTCTACCTAAAGCAACTATAATCCCAATATCTAAGCACAGAGGAGCCTGTGTCTTAGTTCACATCTCTTCAGGTTTTGCCACTCTGAATTAGACAAACTCTTGATTATCCTTTCCCCTTCCACAGGGTAATAACAACATATAAATCCTAACTTTTCAAAATGAGACGACATGCAAAGTAAAATATGGCACAGTGTGCTCTCTCAGCCAATAGTAAGGAGGCAAGAACCCATATTTGGCCCTAATTGCAAAATGAGACTTAATTACTTAAAGGGGGCTTATAAAAAAGGGTGAGAGGACTTTTTGCATGGATAGTAATAGTGATACTATAGTGATAGGACAAGGGAGAATGGTTTTGAATGAAAAGATTTGAGTTTTAGATTAGATATTAGTGAGCAATGTTTTACTGTGAGGGTGGTAGGGCACTGCAAGAAGTTACCCAGAAAAAGTTGTGGATGTCCCTGGAAGTGTTCGAGGCCAGGCTGGATGGGGCCCGGAGCAACCTGATCTAATCAAAGGTATTCCTGCCTGTGGCACAGGGGCTGGAAGTACGTGGTCTTTAAGGGTCTCTCATCCTATGATTCTACAATAAATAAATTTAAATAAGTGAATGTCTTTGGGTCAGTATCCACACTTATGGACACTGAATCTATGACTGTGCTGAAGATGTGGCCACTGATCCTCGTACTGCTGTAGCTTGTGAATTTCTGACGAGCACAGACAATCAAACTAGAACGGATTTGGACGATCCAAGATTAGCTGAAGGGTATAAATAAGTGCCAGGAGTAGAATTTCAGAGTTAATTTATAACTGGCTTGATTGCTGAAGTAAAATAGTGAAAACAAAACAAAACAAAAAAGGAAAATAATAGAATCATTATTATTATCATTATTATCATCATCAGAATTTTCTGAGTTAGAAAGGACTCATCAGGATTATCGAGTCAAGAGTCACACCATGTGTCTGAAAGCATTGTCCAAATGCTTATTGAACTCATACAGGCTTGGGGCTGTAATGAGGGTTTGACTCAAAAACTCAACCCTTTTTAATTCCCTTTGTATGAACATGTGCCTGCCTGCACACATCCCACCACTTTCGTTTCAAAGCAAGAGAAAAAAGAGTTTTAATAGGAAGCAAATGTATTCTTTGCTTTCAATTTTTTTCTTTTAAAAACTCAACTTAGCCTAATATCCCTGAAAATATTGTTTTAGAAAAAGAAATCAAAATGTTTAGTAAGTACAAAAATGAGCTGTGTCTACTACATAATCCATTTTCACATTAAAAAACCTCAAACCAAAAAAACTCAAGCAAACAAAAAAAGGAAGACCACCCTGAAATCTTGTTCCAGTTTTACCTGAACCTCTGATAATTCTTGTTTTGCTAAAATTACAAATCTGGCAATCAGTATTCAACTGAGAAATGTAATCTAAACCTCTAGGAAATGACCTTTCTGGTGCTGTCAGGTGGGTACTCAGGAAAGATGCCTCTGGGTACATTCAGTGGTGATGGAGAGTGCTCATAAGACACCTGAAGAATTCTGCAATGTTTTGAAACCAAGCACTTGTGTGCACAAGAAGAAAAAATAAATTATGCAAGGATGGTAAGAAATATTTGTAATTTGAAATGAAGCGAACAAGATGTGCTGTATCAATAACAAAAGCAGGTGAGTGAAGCTAATATCCCATGCTACTGCAGGCTGGACACGCCATCCAGATCATTTGCCTGGGAGATGACAAATCTTTGATTTTGAGAGCAATGGCAAGTGACATTATATTTTGTATTTCCTGACACAGCATGAATCTAAGAATGTTTCTTACTTCATATGGGAATGATTTCAGGATGCTAGCGACATAACATTCAGGGTATGAACAGTCTAAAATTTCTATAAACACCAGAATCAAGGCATTTATGAGTTTTAGTAAAAATTTTATTGAAGTCTGGTCATGTTGGCATATTGTGCATTTTAAATGTAAATTAGATTACTGGCAGTAGATTCAATTTAGTGGTAAAATGTAAAGAAAACAGTTGGGCTACAGATGAAACAATAATGTAGCTGTTCTTTAGTTAAGAGAAGTGAAATCCAGAGACAAATGGTGTTTGGGAATATTTATGGTAGGGGAAATATGCTGCACGCAATTAACTTTGTCAATTATATGCAGCACGGTAGTTTTTGTTCAGCTTTGAAGAGCAGTTTCTGATAGTGAACATATGATAGAGTAAATGGATGGCTCTGAGGGCTTCCAGTGGGAGCAGAAAACCTTTCATCCTTAGCTCACTTGCCAGAATGCAG
The DNA here is from genome assembly GCA_013400635.1 of Hypocryptadius cinnamomeus. Classification (NCBI taxonomy): domain Eukaryota; kingdom Metazoa; phylum Chordata; class Aves; order Passeriformes; family Zosteropidae; genus Hypocryptadius; species Hypocryptadius cinnamomeus. Next base: position 85,017 of record VYZP01076673.1, read on the forward strand.
TCCAGGCTGTGAGTGAGCAATGCTGACATCTTTGTGTGCACAACCTGCTAGACATGACACCGCTCTCCTCTCCTCCTCCTTCCCCTGTTACACCATTTCAGGTGCAAAGTCTGTGTGGCTAAAAAGGGCCACAGGAATTGGCACTATGATGGCCTCTCTAGGGGAAAGCCCAGTGCTAGAGTGTTGGCATTTGGCTCCCTCTTACCAAGGTTTTCCCTGATGGTGGAAGCACTTGACCTCTCTGCCTTGCTCTATAGACACAACATGCTGGCTCTTGTCAGGCTTATCACCAGGCATCTTTCAAAAGCTTTCAAATTTCCAGAAAAACACATGGCATTGAAATCAAAAATTCAGAAAAATATTTACTTACTTGTATGAGTACATAAAAGAAAAAAAGAAATTTAGGATTTGGAGACAGAGTGAGCTGTTTTATTGAGCTACCAGTAAGCTCCAGAATATGCTGGAAGGAAAATTTCACTTCAAAGGAGCAATGGTATTGAGAAGTGATGGTTTTTCATGTACAGCAATCACTGCAGCTCAGTGGCTAGGCCGGTGCAGAGGTGTGAAAGTTACAATACTGTTATCTAATTAAGCCAAATCTGTTCTGAATATATAGAAATTATAATAGGTTAGTTCTTTACACACACTTAGGACATGCCCCATTGCCCCAGAATTACTTCTATTATTAATTATGAAAAGGTAGTTTAGCAAGGGAGTGAAATAGGTGAGAATTCACCCTCCCCTATGATCCATTTTGCTTAGGTTAAAGGCACCAGGGCATTTTCTTGCTGGTGATGGACACTGGGGCTAAAATCCTGGTCTGGGAGCTTTGCTGCCATGGTGGCATAAGTTAAAGGCTCTCAGAAACAAATGTGAGCAAAGGTTGCTGAAACATCACTTGGGACTGCCCTAGGATGCTGATGACAGTTGGTTGGTGTCTGGGAAGGAGAAGCAGGGAAAATAATCTAGGAAAAGAGGCAAAATTATTCAGAGCTTTGTCAGCCAAAATGAGTGTCAGGGTCAGGTCTGTGAGAAGCAGAGAAAATGGACAAGGTTTTCAGCAAAGTTCTAACTGGGCAACAGTTTGAGAGCTGGTTTCTGAACTTCTGGCCTCCCAAAGCATGGTGCTTTACAGGTTCCTCAGGTTGGTCAAGGAAACACCTGATGAGTGCCAACTCCTTCTTATGGAAAAACTCACAAGACCATAACATTTGTTTAGCTATTTGGGTCTGAAAGTGAAATGCTATTTTGACTACTTGACAGCATTTTGTGTAATTTTTCATAAACCCTCTGGGGTATTGCCCATTTTTATGTGTTGACAATAGCTAGCACAAACTCTGCTGAAGCTTTTGTGTAGCAAACTGTCCTGCAGAAAGTTAAAAGATGAGTAAATTTTCCAGCTGTTTGCAAGGTTGGACTGGAGACAGGGGTTTGCAGGTGCACCTTGAAGAGGCATTGATCAGCTACTGCCATGACCAACAGCATTCCGAACATCAAAGCCGTACAGAGGCACAAGGAAAACTGAAACACAAATAACATTAAATTGATGGTTGCTGGCTTTGTGATTGGAAAAAGAGTAATTGCACATCACACAGAGCCTCTGAGAACCAGTGTGACCATAATAAGTGTTCAGAAGACCATAATAAATTTATTGGCAAAGTCATCTAGCTGCTGTCAGACCCCAGTCTTGAAGGTCTGCAGTCTGTGCCTGTGCTCTGCCTGGGATGTGACAAGCCACGTTTGGAGTAAAGGCCTGGCCAGACTGGCACCAACTAGGACTTTGCCAGTGACTTTATCATTAAGGCAAAAGTTTGTGTCTGTTGTAGATGCTTAACAGCTTTTTATTCTCAAATGTAATTTAAAAGGCATGAGGGGGGATGAGCCTGTGGACTGTAATGACAATGTACAGGAGAGCAAGAAACAGTGCATAACTAGGAGACTTTGAAAGGCTTCACTTGCCTTTCATAGCCAGTAGAAGTAGTTTGCATTTTTCTACTATGNCATTCAGTATAATTTTTCTACTATGACTTTTGAAGCAATTACTTTTTGAGTCATCTGGTTTTATAATGGGAAGTTGTGCTGTTGGTTATTTTTTATTATTTAAAAACTGGAAGGCAGTGTAAGAAATCTTTCAAGAAAGAACATCTGCTCTTAAGTTTATCTAAAACCCTTTTTGTCATAAGACTCAGAGTTCATTAGTGGGAGAACAATTTCCTCATAAGAATGAGTAGCAAATAGATTAAATGAAAGAAAGATGAAAACTTAAGTGAAACAAAGTTTTAATAAAAATACTATTTTTCTGCACTGTTTTTAAGAGCTATTCCTTCATGTGCCTCTCTGAGATTTAGCATTGTGCTGTGTTGCAAAACTTCAGACTATCTTCAGCTTTCACTAGGATTTTGAAGTATTGCCAGTTATTCTTCCTTGTTATTAAGAGTTACGTTTTTAAGAGAGAAATGTGTGCTTTTTGACCTTGATCAGGGTAGTGAGATAGATATGTCATGAGAAAACTAGCACAGCTGGTTGGCTGAAACTAGTTTTGCTTTTGTGTTCCCGTTGTCAGGTCCCATGCCCAGGCAGTCCTGCTCCTCTGCACTTCCCTGGGTGGCTGCAGCCTCCGCATATCTGTGGTGCCACGGCTCTTGTGAACTGGTTAATTTGTGGGGAAAGCCTTTAAGCTTGGGTATGACCCTTTTGTTCCCTCCAGCTCCCAACTCTCTACTTATTGGTCAGCACAACTTTCATTGCTTTCTGTCGTGTACCAGTTGGATTTGTTTTGGCAGAGAGTTTCCAATATCTCCTCTCAAAGTGAAGCTCAGTACGATGATTAAACCCTGTCTAGAGGTTTGGGAGGCTGAATTCAGTGTTTTGCTCTCCCATTGTTTTCTGTGTGCCTTTGGCTGAGTCACTGGAGGAGGAGGAGGAGGAATTAATCTCATCTGGTTTCAGCTGTTATGAATTAGATGTCTAATCTGAGCTAGTGCTCCCTCTGTGGTCAAGGGAGAGAGACAGGGACCTCCAGGGGTAGACTCATCCCTTTCCAATGTGTCTGCTCTCTCAGTAGGTAGATCAGCAACTAACTGAGACTCTCACCCGTCATTTTCAGATGCCTAAAATAAATCAAACTGAGTCCCACACATAGTCTCTGTTTTCTGGCTGTTACACAAAAGTGGAATCCATTAAGTCCATTTAAAACAATGCAATGCTATGGCAATGGAAATTGCTTAAAAACAAGGCCAATTTGGAAAGCACTGGCTGATTTT
>VYZP01076674.1:1335-13571 GCA_013400635.1 Hypocryptadius cinnamomeus
TCTTCCAAATAGTTCTGTTTCAATGACAAATTTTATATGTAAAAGTAGTATTTCATAAGAAGGGTGACAGACCTCAGCAGCTGAGTAATGCTTGTTGCCTTTAGTTTACCCAGTAAACACCCACACTGCCATTACTCAGTTTGGAAAACACCAAGAGAGTGCTAGTTGTACATCTCTGATACACATTCATTAACACAGCACAGATGTTATTTTCAAGGCAAAATGAATCAGCTTTGTTCTTTAAAGGAGGATTGATAGTATTGGGGTATCAAACCTAGTTCTATGAAAACCAAATGAGGTACTTCTGGCAATAAGAAAGGGCAGATGGAGCTTACTATACATTTGATGTCTGACTATTTATCTGGTTTCTTGGGAAGTTTGTGTGTTGTGTATGATGTTGCCATGGAGCTTCTGATCTTCATATAGCTTCACTATATGAAGTTGGCTTGGATGTAGCCGTGGATATGGTCTGGTTTATTGACATATCCTGAAAATGATGTCTCCTACTTAGGTTATTTGTACAAGACTGGATTCTGTATCTATCACCACATTTATCTGCCAGTGGTATATTTAAAAATTCAAGTGGCACTTTGCTGTTGGGCTAGAGACAGTAGAGATCAAAATCTTCCAGAGCAGGATGCTTACTGAAACTGGAGGAAAAAGTGTGGTTGATACCTAGATGAATATTTTCTAGGAATAAAATTATTTTGAGGGAATTTTTTTTTTCAGAGCTATTCTGCTGGGTACAGCTGAATATTAGCACAGACCAAGTGCCAGGCTCTATTAGTGATAATCTTCCCCTGGGGTTTTGTGAGAACTGAGAGCTTGTATGAATGTATATATCCATCTTAGAAGCAGTAGAGAACATCGTTATCAGATCGGTTAAAAATCAAAATACAGTTTTGACTTTTAAGTCTTAAACTAGTCTGGATTTTAATACCTTGCAAAACAAGTTATCTGTCAAAGCCCACAGCATGTTTTATCTTTGTTAGTAACATACGCTCTTTTTTCTTTTTAATGTAAAGTTTGCTTTTTTTCATTTGTATGGGCAATAAAATTATCCTTATTCTCTACTATTTTGAATAACTGTGTAATGCCAAGTATTATGCAATATATATGCTACGTGTTCAGCCAGCCCTGCATGGAGATTAAAGGCGGGACAAGCAGGTTTGCCAAGGAGCAGTTATGGCCAGTTAACAGCCTGGGGAGGCAGGGGCAGGCAGCTGACAATCTCCACACTGCAGAGCCAGACCCTGCCTTTTGTCATGCCAAAAGTAAACCTGTTTAGGTGATCTATGTACATGGAGCACAAAACCTCATTACCTAAAAATCTAAAGAACATCTTTCAAGAAGAAGAAAAAAAATTGTTTGTGAATGTAAGGCAATGAAAGAAAGGAGAACAGGAGCTGATAAAACATTGTACAAACAGAGGAGACAAAAGAGAATGGCTGTCCCCTTCTCTTTAGTTTGTGGAATGTAATTTAACAGAACAAAAAAGGTTAGTAAATTTAATTATGTTGGTATGAGGTAAGTTTCTGTACATGTCTTTGCTTTTTGAAGTTTCATAAAGGTTTGGAAGATATTTGATAGTATATACTGAAGTTAGATACTGCTTGACAGGGACAGTACATTAGAATGAAGATATAGTTTTGGCTGTTGAGTATAAATTCAAGTTGGATCTATCAGAGGATTTGTAACTTCAATGTCACTCCAAAAATCATGAAGTCAAACAAAATTAGTTTCTTTTTGCCCCTGTAGCAGCTATGCAGAGTAGATAAAAGGCATACACTGAGGCAGAAGAGATACGGTTTTGTTCACATAATGCAAAGTGATCCTTTTGCTACTGATGCTACTAATTATACATTAATTACCTTGTTATGCTGTGACATCATATTGGAGCTAAGAACAATGAGTCAAACCTGATAATGTTTTGTTACTTATTCATAAGATACTTTGGAAGGTTTATTTATTTTTCTTTCCCCAACAGCACTTTCCAGTGTTTGTTTGGAGAACAAAGCACTAAACACTTAAACCTGTGAATTTTAATGAGTGTCTTTGAAAAGTGGAAACTCACCAAGGAAATTAGTTGTTATCAGTTAGTAAATCAGCAAGGCCCTTGAGAAGATTATATATTTCCAGATGGGTAATACTTCAGCAGTAATAATCAGTTTTACGTGGAAACAAAGTAGAGACAGTAAAAGAACAACAAGACTGGTGGAAATAGATGTCAGGAAGGTTACTTTTGTGATGTCTGACAAGTTGGTACAATTAAAGTTGCATTTGATACTATTTTATTTTGCACAAAGCAGTAAATAATTTTCTTACTCATCAAATAACATTTATCTATTAGAATACAAAAAATTTCTGAAATTAAAGAAAATTGCAGATATATTTTTGAAATGGTTGAAATAACACTTTGACTTTTGTTTTTATTCCAAGTAATACAGAAAAATTCATACAGGTTTACTTAACTTTGGTTGTGTCAAACATAGGTTTGAAAAGAAAAACTTATTGGATGGAACACTTTATCAAGTTGATGAATGCAAAGGGACAGTACTTTCCAGCTGTAAAATTTACTTTTAACTGAGGTTTAAATAAGCTTTCAGAACTGAATGATGCCAGTAAGTTGTCTTTATTCCTAAATGGAAAAAAATAGCATACAAATAGAAATACTCTTCATTCATTTTTCAAGTGTTACAAATGTTGTTAAATGTCATTTTTTTGCTCTCTGTGTATACCACTTAAGCCCAGTGTACCAGAGCTTAATCTGTTAAGATATCTGAGCAAGTGGCTTATGTTGACACTGATTTCCATCATTTTTAACCTTCAAATTTAAAGCATTGCCTGTATCTGTTTTATATTTATTACTGTCATATTATTCAGCTCTATAGGCCTCACCAAATTATAAATCCAAGACATCATGCTAAACTAAGTAAACCCATACAATAATCAATGAAAACATAAAATATAATTTAGCTGAAAAAAAGAAGGAATTTGATTAAGAAGTATTTGTTTTTGACTGGATTGGTTATAAGTGGCAAGTTGTTTCCATATGGTGAAAAAACCTCAAACATGTGGATGTATTATAAACTACAGGCCATGAAATCACAACTGAAGGAGCTCTTAAGTTTGTGGCTTATGCAACTTTATTGCAGTGACGTTAAAAGCTGACTAATGCATATTAGCTGTGATAGATCATTAAAGAGCTTGAATTCGTCATCACAGTGAAAAATACGATAATGTAGATGGCTGAGTGTCAGTTCTTGGTTCAAACTGAGTTTGATTTGGTGCAGGAAAAAAAGACAGTCCCGGTACTCTTAAGTTCATGGCTCAGCAAGTAGGACTTGAAGTGAATTTTAGTCACACATACAATGAGCAGAAGAATTCAAAACAAGTCTAAATCTAGTGAATCTAGTATTTTTTAAAAATGCTTGTATGTTTTCAGAACAGGTTCAGTTTTCACATAATCAAGTTTAATTGTGGTCTTCATATGAGAAGTTCAAACATAGGTCTCAGATTCAAAACACATCTTCCTGCACAAGGACTAGCAGAGAAAAACATGCCTCTTTAAACAACTTGCCAGAACAATTTTTGAAGTACACTAGTCATGTGAAACTTGCATGGCCTACTTTTGAACTGTGTCAGTCCACATGGTGTGAAAGAAATAGTGCATGCTATAAACAGGTGAATTTAATATGTGGGATTTTAGAGTTAAATAGAAGTTAGTGTCTATGCTGGGTATATTATTTTCCTTCTTGTTTAGGTCTGTCTGTGCTTTGCTTCCTGCCTTTTCCCTGACACAGCCTCCACAGAGCCCCCACCATCACTGACGGGCTCAGCCTTAGCAATAGCAGTGCTGAGCATACGGAAACTTCCAGCAGCCTCTCACAGAATTCACCCCTGCAGCCCCCCCTGCCCCACTACCACAACCTGGTCATGGAAACCCTAAGGAGTTTTATAGCAATTGAGATCCTAAACTCCCATGGACAGTCGGAGCTTGGAAATATGCAAAATCCCCTTAATTCTTGTGGTTTCCACTACTGTATCAGACTGTTCTTGAAAGTAATATTACAGTCTCCTTAGAGTTCTGCATCACAGTGAAGCAGCTTCAGGATCTTGAACTGAAGGCAGGAGCTTTTGTCCATTAAAATGTTTTCTATTGTAAAAAAGATGAAAGTATGGGCTTTTCATCAGTCTGGTGGAGGTAGTATTTTGTGCATGTGAACAAATACAGAATAAATGAAACTAAGTAAAATCCCCATACTTTCAGTCGATGTCAACATGAGCAAATGCTGTTCATGTACATGAGAACACTTTGCTCTGAGATCAGACTAATAACAGTTTCTCTTATTTTTTTTTCTGTGAAAAAGGGATAGCAGTGCACTTGGGTAATGTACATTTTTCATTTTAGTTTGTGTATACACCAGGAGACTACAGAATGAACATCAAATATATGAACATTGATCTGGCCACAGAGTTTAAAAGCTTCTGGACAAAATGAGAACTATTTAATAACTGACTCATTGCTGTTAAATACTTGATTTTTGAAAGTGGTGAGATAATAACTTCACCAAACTTTTTTTAGTGTCAAGATTATTGAAGTGGAAGATGATTCATATTAAAATCTTGCTCCATTTTTAGAAAGCCTAAATTGCATTTTTTACTAGCCATAAACTCTGGCCTTTTAGCACTAGAGTTTTATTGTTCTAGTTTGCCTTTCTATTACTTCAGGAGCACTAGCTGTAGCATATTACTTCAAGGTACTTTGTTGAGACAATTTTAATTGTTCATACATACTTTAAAATTCAGCTTATATTACCCAGATAAAATTATTCATAATATTTTAATGAAATAAGTTAAAAGCAAACCCAAATATAATAAAAACATGAGCTCTATGTAAAATCTAGTGCTACTGGAGGACACATAAATTAGCTGCCAATACTGGGTGCACCTTTAATTTTTTTGGCCATTGAAGGAAAACTGTTAGGTAGATACTTTATTAATTTATAATGTCAGTATTGGATTTTATTGCAATTTGTTGCATACTACAAAAATCCTTTGCCGTAAGTAATGCAATATCATGAAACTGAGTTATCTAGATTAGAGTAATAGAATCTCAACTTGGACCCCCAAGGATCATGGAGTCAAGCTCCTGGCCCTGCACAGGACATCCCCAAGAGTCACACCATGTGCCTGAGAGCATTGTCCAAACACTGCTCGAGCTCTGTCAGGCTGCTGCTGTCACCTCTGCCCTGGGGAGCTGTTCCAGTGCCAACAACCCTCTGGTGAAGAACCATTTCCTGATATCCAACCTAAACCTGCCCTGACTCAGCTGTAGGCCATTCCCTCGAGCCCTGTCACTGTCACCACAGAGCAGAGATCAGTGCCTGCCCCTCCTCTTCCTCCCACAAGGAAGTTGTGACTGCACTGAGGTCTGCCCTCAGTCTCCTCTTGTCCAGGCTGAACAGACCTGGGACCTGAGCTGCTCCTCATTCGTCTTCCCTCAAGCCCTTCACTATCCTCGTGGCCTCCTTTGGACTCTAACAGCTCTTTGTCTTTTTATGTTTTGGTGTCCAAAACTGCCCCTAGCATTCAAGGTGAGGCCACCCCAGAGCAGAGCAGGACAATCCCCTCCCTTGCCCTGCTGGCTGTGCTGTCCCTGGTGCCCCCCAGGACAAGGTTGGCCCTCCTGTCTGCCAGGGCACTGCTGACTCACGTTCAACTGGCCATCAACCAGGACCCCCAGGTCTCTTTCTGTGGCACGTGGAATGCTCTCCAGACATTCCCCAGTCCATCTGTACCTCCAAATTCTTCTGAGGCTGACAGAAACCCAGGATGTTCAGTTGCTAACTGGATACAGATAGAGAAAATGGAGTGAACTGTGGCATGTACTCCCACTCCTCCATTACAACATACTCATTGCCCTCCAAGAAGAATTTAAAAATCCTCCCCAAACCAATGAAAATTAGTTAAACTTATGATAATTGCTATTTAAAATTATTATGATAAACCCCTGGTTTTATACCTTTGGTTGCAGTGCTTTTGTGTTGCTTCTTGGACAGGTTCAGTAGCTAACTGATTCCATTTAAGCTTTTTTCTAATAAAGGTTTTTTTTACTGTTATGGTTTTATAACCAATGAGAAATAACTTTTAAAATCACAGAATGGCTTGAATATGCTCGATCCTTTGAAGATCATCTAGTTCTGTCCCTGCTACCATGGACAGGGACATCTTTCATTAGACCAAGTTTTCAAGAGCCTTCCATTCAAATCTTGAATGCTTTCAGTGATGGGGCATCCACAACTTCTCTGTGCAACCTTTTCCTTTGTCTCACCACCATCAAAGTGGATAATTTTTTCCTTGTATCTTATCTAAACCAGCTGTCCTTCAGTTTAAAGCCATTACTGCTTGTACTACAGGCCCTATTCTCTCTCCTCCCCTTTATTTTGCTTTCTTTCTTCTTTGCAGAAACTTTTGGATTGTCAGGGAAAAAAGGGTTATTTAGTGGTGAAGGTATTATACTAGTCTATGAATTGCACAGGTTGTCACCTTTAAACTAAAAATTGCTCCAGGAAAAAGAAACTTTGAGAACTTTCTTTTTCCTGGAGCAATTGGATTTACTTAATAAATCTTCTTCAATGGAATAAATATATCATAAAATAAAACTGTAAAGTAGCCACAAAAATTCAAACCTGGTAACTAGCTAAATAATATAGTTGTCATGGATCTGCTTAGAATGGACAACTGCTTACCAAAGCTTTACTTTGAAAGCATTAGACTCTTCTGTAATAAATAGATCTGGGCTTGAAATGACTGTCTTTTCATGTGTAATGGATCACTGTTGGATTTTTGGCAGTTGTGTTGCAATTTGCTTTGTTGAAATGAAGTCCTACATAATTTGCTAGCCTCAGCACAATGTCAGTGCTTATATTTTCTTTGGCAAAAATTAATAGTACTCATTTCCAAGAATAGTTAAATGAACAAAGCTGGCAACTCAAAAAACCCCACCAAAACCAAAAATCCCCCCAAAAGCCAACAAAAAAACCCAAACCTTCCCCCTATGCCCCCCCCTCAAAAGACCCCACTAAGCTGTTACATAGTGCTATGTAAGAAAAACCCAAAAAACTTAAGAGGTAAGAAACTAAAGTCTCACTAGTAAGGAGCTGACCAGTTCTGCAAAGCTTTGAGATAAACCGTATTACTTGAAAACAATCACTCAAACTTAAAAGGACACAGGATCAGAGTATATAGCTTAATGTGGTTGTGGGAAATGCAGCATGTTCCCCTTTCCAAGGATGTTCAATTATTTACACAAAAGATCCCAAATTAGAGAAATTAGGGTCATAACCGTGAAGGTTCTCATGTTCAAAGGTTGAGATTTAACACCTGAATCTGATTTTAAACAGATAAAAGTTAAAAAAAAAATCATGTGTCTGTAGACCATTGGGTGTGCTGAAAAGAATGGAATTTCCATCTTTGATGAAACTGTTATCTATGTAAATTCCCACTGATCTATTGTTTAATTAACTGACTTTCTTTCTTAAAGTACAGCAGTAACAAACATTAACACAGCTGCTTTGTCTGAAAATTTCCCTAAGATTAAGTTAGTTTAGTCATCATATACATTGCATATGATGAATGTATCAAGACACTCCTCATTTCTCGGTATTTTTCTGGAAAATTATGTAAAGCGGTCAGAGTTAACACAATGCAAACAGGTGCCGAAGCCCACGGGAACCTGGGCTAGCTCTGAACACTCTGGTAGCCACGACAGGAGTGGGGAACAGCTGGGGACTGGGGTTTGCCCACAGCTGAACCTGAAGAATTGCAAGCTCTACAGTGTACACTGTTACAGCCATGGCAGGCACCAGGAGGAAGGAAGGAGGCTCTTCATCTTGAGTTTCCACAGGGAAGGATTATTCCACGTGAAGGAATTAAGATAGAAGAGCCCCAAACACCTCAGTGCAAGGCATTAAATACAGTTATAAACCAGGGGTGGATACAGAAAATCAACCAATAGGAAAACTTCAAGGGTGGAGCAAGGGAATTACATCATTAATGTGGGACCAATCAGGATAGGGCAAGGAGAAGGAAAGGTCACATGGGCCAATGGGGCGTTGTGGATTAAGGGATTTCCAAATGGATGTTGTAATCAGGGATTGGCCCAGGAGATGAGTGACAAGGAACATTCAGGAAAAGAGTGGTAGGATTGCCTTGACAGGCAGGGAAGGGACCAGAACAAAGGGAGAGGAATAGCTTGACTGACAGCTTTTAGGGAGGGTACAACTTAGGGAAAAAACAACTTGGGGTAAATGTGGGGGGATAAAAGAATGAACCATTTAACAATAACTTAGTGAAATAAACACGAACCACGACAAACAGGTGCTCTATTTATTCAGTACAGTGGTCATTTGCTTCTAATTCAATCAAGAACTGGTACAAAAATAAGACTGTTTGGTTACTGTGCAGCTTATACCTTGTACTGTCTGTGGCAGAGTGTGCAAAACTCTGTGTCACCTGTTCTAAAAAAGTCTCTGCTCATCCACAGCAGCCTTTCCTCATGCCCATGTTTTATGTTGTGGAATAGCCCTGCAGCATGGTCTTGTCACTAGTGACATCCTCCTCTAGTTCTTATAGTTAAGAGAGAGCTGCAGCTTTAATTTCAGTTCTGTAAGCACATATGAATGTGTGCTTGCTCTTCCTGGTGTCTAATACACCTGTAACCATGATAAGAAACCAAACTATGGATTGAGAAACTGCTTCAGCAAGATATCTCCAAGGAATGCATCAGTGCTGCTGGCAATCACGTTAATGAATCAGTACATGGACTTCCTTTCAGAGTCAGCAGTCTGCCTTGGCACATTTTTACATGGGTCTTTGTTGTAAGATTGATCAGAGAGGCATTCTGGGGTTTTAGGCAATCAGCAAATGGTATTCTAACTTAGTGTTTGAAATTATGAGTGCTGAAAGCTCTGTCTTCCAGCTCTGCCTGAGAGTCAGAAAGGAAGCACGTCAGCCAAGCTGTTGAGAAAACAAATTATTTGTTAGTATTAGGACCTGATAGTCTCCGTTTTTGTGCAGTGTCATCACTGCAGTATGACTGTTTCTTGTTTGCAGATTTGGCATAAACACTTTCCAAGAGTTATTGCCATTTTTTAAGTGTCATTGGACTACTTTTAATAATTTTCTTCGGATTTTTTTTGTTTTTTTGGTCCTGCGTGCGGGGCTGTAAGTGCAGTGAACTTGTTCAAAGGAGTGAGGAGGTCATTGTCAAAACCCAGGGGCTGATGAGGTTTTGGTTTGATAGAAAACCGAAGTAGACCACTCACTCACCCTGATGGTCCTTCTCTTTTACCTGCCAACTTTTCCTTTACTAGACAAGAACAGTGTCTTTAGGGGAGGCTGATCATCAGAGAAGTGGATGCAGCACAATGGAAAAAAGCAGCTGGGCCTACAGCTGGGAGAGAGAAACTTCTCATCCCAGGCTAAAGACTTAAACTCTTGTTACAGATAAAGATGTGTTGAAAAGGTAATTTCATTGACATCTGCCTTTCAAACTTTCTGTTTAAGAATAGATTCTAGAAAGGTGACCTATTCTAAAATAAAATGGTTTTTGAATAAAGCAACATCGGACTGAATCTCTGTAGGAGCTCAATAGTAAGTACAGTTTCAGGAAACAGGGAAGGAAAGCACGTTAAAAGAAAAAAGAAAAGGGTTTACACTTCAATGGCATAATTTATCTTACAGGAATCTCAGCCAGGTTCTGCAGTACTTATTCAGAGAAAACCACTTTGTCTTTCATGGGGTTTGCTCCTGGATGATTTTTATAGTTCATGAAAAATATATATATTTTTTGCAATACTTAAAACAACCTTCAAATCCATTATGTGCTTTCAACTTCTACCCATTCTGTAATGTTAAAGTGTTAAAACTAAAATTGCATATTAACTTAAAGATGTGGAGTTGTAGGAATATCTCTTATAAATCTCTTTCACCATGACAGGTATGTGATTGCCTGGTAGTTTTTCCAATTTTGTTTTTTTGGTGGTTTTCAGAAGTGCCCTGGAAAGAGACTATAGCTAGGCTGAAGCAAGCATGCAGAAAAAGGGAAAAATTATGTACCGGCTGACTTTTATGAGACAGAACATAAGCTGAAGTTGGATGTTCCTCGTTCTCCACCCTCTTTTATGCCTGTAAATAAGAGCACTCCATAATGAAACTTGCTGGCCTTTCATTCTTAGACCTTTATAAAGGATCCTGTAAAGCAGGTGGAAAGGCAGGCAATTTCCTAGGTCTCTACCCTCAAGATAGTGTCTGCACTGTCTTAAAGCATCAGTATCTTAAAAATAAAGATGCTGACGAGAAGTACTATAGGCTAGCAAAGCCAGATAAAGATGCAAAGACTGTGAACCCAGAGGAAAGGAGGACTTGCAGAGAGTTGGTTTTTTTGGTTTTTTGTTTTTTTTTTAAAATTAAACTCTTCATGTTATGTAAAAAGAATAACAAAAGCCATGACACCAGAGGGTGAAAGTTGGAGGACCTGACCATATTGTCACTAGCAATAGAAGAAGTCTGCTGAGGTAACAGTTGGTTTCAAGACCTTATTTAGTGGTCACTGCTGTATTTTTTCAAAGTAAGGGTACTATACAAGGCTGTTAGAGAGTTACATTTGAAGTTGATTCTGCAAGCCTTTAGCATTCTTCAAACCACAAAGGAAAACGCTCACAATAAAGCTTTCAGTTTTAAAATTATAACTACATAGCAAAACAGAAAAGCTCCTCTGCAGGGAGCAGGTTGGCTGAATAAATCAGTCTTTGCATCCTACCACTGAGAAAAAACATTCACTGCAAGAAAAGGTTTGTTGTGTAAAATAGCTTTTACATTTGCTTGCTGCATCATTTGTTTTCTGCATTGGTCTTCAGTGATAGTTACAAATCACTGTTTTAATTTCATATGACATGTAAATTTCCTATCATTTGGTAGATAATGTTGAATCATAATTCCAGATTAACAATATTCACAACATGCCATCACCTTGATAATTACAGTACGGAGATCACCAGTGCCTGTAACTGATGGCATCAAAGGCCTTCTTGCCTTTCTCTGAAATATCAAGGTCTGCATATCAGTGCAGTCTTGTGAATCAAGATTTGACCTATAGTAGCATATAATTATGCTTGTGCAGATTTTACCTAAGATAAAAGGAAAATATGTATTCATGTTTTTTCAGGTTGCAGAAACAATTGTATGAACATTTGTTCCATGTTATGCCACAGCGCACTGAAAATGACTTTCTTACTGTGAGTGAATGCTTACCCATAATCCAAGATCGCCACAACCCAGAACAGTCTACTTTAGGTTTAGCTGCTCCCTTAAAATTGCTAAATTTTATTTTCTAATTATGTGGAGAACTCACATCTCATGATCAATGACTATCAAATAATTAATTGGCAGGCTTTTCAGTTCAGATTAGTCTAAAAACCAGAAGAGCTCACATTGTCTCTTTTTTGTTGCTGTCAGAAATTGAGAGGTCTGATAGGAATTATGCTTTGACATAGCCTCTGTAAAACTATTGAGGTTTATGCCTCTGTCTAGAACTATCAGACTGCTTAAGACCAAATTACTAAAATGACTGAAATTTAGCGAGTGCAACAATTTACAATGCTCAGACTTGCTCTCTATAGTTTTCTTTTGTGCACTAATTAAAGGCAGCTTATTGTATTCACGAATTCTTATGTATAGCTGGATGATTAAATAGGCTTAGATTTACTCCTAGTGATAAAAAAGTCAATTTTTTCATCTTCAAAGCAGATTGATATGAGAGAGATTTTCCTGTGGCTATCAGTCAAAGCTATCAAATTTGGCAAAATGACTGAAGGACGAATAATGGCAGAGGAAAAGGAGGAAAAAGATGCTTAAAAGGTGACTTTCAAAAATATTTTGCTCTTTAGCTCTATCACCAAGTTTCACCCCTTCCTATGTAACGTAGTTTCCTTTTGTTCATTTTGCTCATTGATGGTCCTATGTTTGATATCCCTGTTAATTGTCACAGAAAGCTTGTGGTAGAGTTGACATTAAGCTGTGCCAAATCACTGAGCAGAGAACATGACTTCAGGAGCAGTGAGCTCCTGAAAGTCCTCATGTGAATGGCTGAAGGTTTAGTGGTCGCTATTAAAAAAGACATGTTGATGGCTACCTCTCTTTAGAAGTCTATGAAACAGTCATGGATTTTTCTA
>VYZP01076677.1:2481-13651 GCA_013400635.1 Hypocryptadius cinnamomeus
TGTCTTAACTTTCCTGGCCTAACTGCACCTCATCATGTCAATACTTGCAGTGTGGTAAAATAATATAATCTCCTCTCTACTTGTGCAATGAAAGCTTTCAAGAGACCACATAGGAACCTTCTGCCATTTCATTTACCAAGAGAGATTTGTAGCTATCCAGAAGATGATAATCTGCAAAACCTTCTGCACACATCCTCCCTATTTAACAGTTATCTGATCAGCCACTGAATAAAAGAGTAAAATAACCTTTATATTTTGCTCATAAAGAAATGAAGCATTACTAGAAACATATGAAAAGCTGTAACAGAAAAAACCCCAACAGATGGGGGTCAGGGAGGGGAGAGAGAACTTTTAGCTCATTTACTCTAGCTCTGGTGAGATAACAACACCCCTAAATTAGGAATGCCTTAAACTGTAAAAGGCTAACATGGGTGATGCATCACAGTGCCTCTTTGTTATCAAGCAAGAGTTCATCAACAGAAATTCCAGTGCTGAGACACCTAGCTTATTTTAAATGGTAGCACCCAAAATAACCAGTCTTAAAAAGGTCACGTTTATTTAAAAATAGCTTGCTTGCATTTTACATTAAAGTTAATTTACTAACCTTAAAAAATTAAATGCAAATGTATACAAATAATTTAAGCATCCTGTCAAAGTTCACATACACACTGCTAGAGCAATGGCAACATTCAAGGTCATATGAAATCTTTCTTAACCCACCTATCACCCTTTGGATTATTCTGTTAAATATATACTGAACTGAACATTTGCACCCTGTCTTTAGCAATTTCTATCTTTGTTAAAAAAAAAAGAAAAATCAAAATTAAAGCTCTAATTTCCTATTTAGGATGTGCTTCCCAGGCCATAACAAAGAAGGATACTGTACCTCTGATGCTGGTGGCTGTTGCCGATGTGGTTGTGCTGGCTGTTAAGGCTACATTGGTTGTGACTGTTGCAGTGGTAAGGGAGGGGATGACAGTAGTGGGAAGCAAAGTGCTGAAAACATCTGGTGAGTGGAAAAAAAAATATAAAATAAAATCATATCATGCAAACAAAGGAGAACCATAATAGTGGTTTAATTTGTAAATACAAGTATGTTGAAAATGACTAAATTAAAACATGATTAACATAAATTATTACAGGTACAACAGGGTACCTTTCAATTCTTGACATTTATCACTCTCAATTTTTATAGTCAATCTTTGAGTACACAGAATTTAAAACTCTGTTAAAATGACCACATTTCCACAGAACAAGAGAGTGACAGTTTAAGTGACAAGAATCCATTTCTTCACTGAGCCATTTTAAATGTCTCACGTAGTAGAAACCATATACAGATGAAACATGCTGTGTCAGAGTGGGAGATGAAAAAAACAACACCATCATGCTAAAATAAACACACACATGTTAACGAGAAATGGCTGTATGTTAAAACACCCACTTTCAGACAGACTCAATGAAGGGAAAAAGGGGAGAAAATTCTACTAACTATAAGAGCTGCTTTTTCCGGATTGCTTTTCTTCTTCCCACACATTTGCTTAAGACACAGTTTTCTGCTAAGATCCAGAGCAGAGTATATTTCAAAATTTTTACCCTAATTTGCAGGCACAGTCATCTTTCAGTCATCCTTAATGCTTACAATTTATTATTAGTACACATCAGTATTTTTCTAAAACACCTTGAAACTAAAAATCAGAAATGATAATAATATTACTGATAAAAAAACATGCACGCAAGTCAGAAAAGAATCATACAAAAAATGATGACAGCATCCTATAAAATCCTTCAGGTTTTGCTCAAGCAAGTGCAGGAATGCCAGAATTAGGAACATGACTGCTTCTCTGCAGAGGAACCAACAACACCTGATGCAGAATGCTCCAGCACAGAGCAGAACATAACCAGATGTACACATAGAAAATACTTTGATCACACTGCCAAAAGCAATAAAGACCAATAGGACTTTGCCTATAAGGTGATTGCAGGTTTTAAAGAACAAAAAACACATAAGCTCTGAAGAGAAGTAGAGAAAAGCACTTCTGAGAAGACATAAGCATCTGACATTTTTCAGATTATTTATATTGCCAGTTTGAAAGGGAAGGACTCATTTCTCAGCAGCTGATGGTGAGTGACCCATTCCATACTGATTTCACTGAAAATATTTCTGAAGGGTGCTATTCAGTGCAATAAAAGAGCAAAAGTCTGACCCACAATCTGTCTTCCCTTGCTTTGGAAAGAAATGCAATTGGTCCCTGAGTACCATCAATTCAGACTGAAATCAATGGAAGCTGAAGTAGCTCAGAGCTTTTCAGTATTGGGCCCTACAGAACACACTTCAGACACAGAATCCTTGAGTTCAGCATTGCATAATTACTCTCTTAAGGCTTCAAAGTAGCATGCTTACCTTATTTCCATGCTGGATGACAGATTATTTTCCAAAATTAAAAGTCTCCTTGTTAGTTTTTCTGTAAGTCACCTACTATTTTCTGTATTCCTTTAGTTTTGATAAAAAACACCACTATGCTCTCTGGAACTTTTACCTGTGTGATATTGTACTTCTGAAGCCATCAGAAAACAAAGACCCATCTTTCATCTGTACACTGATATTTAATCTAATGTACACTGATATTTAATCTAATTCCCAGTATAAAATATTCTCAAGACAGAAAAATTAGAACAGGCTTTTAAAAACCCTCACAGTTGTAGCCATATTAATCACCAGGAATAATGATAATATTACCTGGAGTGTGAGTACCACAATAATGAAATAGAACTGAGTATAACAAGCATTAGAAATAAATTAACATGTTAAAAAGATACATGCCACATGTACTGATCTATGCAATTTCTTCTCATAAAGGGAAACTCCTTCCCTGATAAGTATCTGTTAAAAATTAAATCAAAGAGAAAAAAAAATCCACCTACTCCATAAAGAGAGCAAAACCTTGCTTATTAGGAAAGCTGTATACATCATTCTTGTACGTAAAACTAATTAGTGTGACTCATGGTTCCATTCATTATCTTTCTTAAATACCAATTACTTAAGACTGCAATGACAAGTGATGGTTTTATGACAGTGCTATCCAATCTGCAAGCATGCTGTTTATTATTTTACCAAATAATAGCCTACATGAATTACTGGCTAACTTAGAACTTTCTGGTTTCTCCTCAGATTGAAGCATTTCAAACAAGATTTCTTATTTTAAATGAAAGGCTACCTATGAAGCATTCTAGCTAACATGAACTAGGACATGTCAGTGTTTTAATACAGATGTGATCTCAACAGATTAAGAATAATGAAAACTTGAGCAGATATTAGTTTGCTGATGAAAGTCACAAACTCTGATGCCAAACATCAAAATGAAAGACTGGCAGAAGACTTCAAGAAAATATGTCTTCTCAAAATGGATGCGAAAACAAGGTTTGCATTTGGTTTCTTTGCAGAGTGAGGTGAATTTCATTGTGCAAACTACTGCAGTCTGTCTGCTTTGCTCACAGCAATACCAGGACTTTCTCCTGAAGACCCCAGCACAAGAGAGAAACCAGGAATCAGCAGCCTGAGGAGCATCACATTGCCCAGGCAATGAAATCCAAGTCTGTTCTGGACTCTAGAAAGGTTTGGGTTGTACCAGTTTACATTCAAGGCTCTGCCCAGTGGAATACTCCATTAACAACATGAGAGTCTGCAACAGGAATGTGCAAAGCAACCAAATAACTCAGAGCTCTCCAGACAACACTTTCTGGAATGCCTGGATCATATCTCATCCTTAAATCCTACTCTGGACAGCCCAGATCCAAGAATTCTGTAATGATCCCCACATTGAAAAGACCTGTGTGTACGGCGCCTGCTGAGTCTGACAGAACGACCCCTATCAGCTCTTCCAAGATTTATGGATTCTTATGAAAATTTTGTCTTTGTCTTGAAAAGGTTTTTGCATAAGAGAATACAGAATATGCAGTTCAAGATATAAACTAGAAGCAATGTCCAGTGGTCCTCAGCCTCTCATCATGCATTGCAGGTGTAGGATGGGATAGGATGGGATTGGAATGGGTTTGGAAGTTCCCAAAAGCACACAGACTATGGATTAAAAAAAAAGATACTTAACAGCACAGGCTTCTGTTTAAGCCATATGTATCACTGTGCTTCATAGAGGGTGTGCTGTTCCATTTCATGCCAGAAAAAAGAATTACAATTTGACCTGTTTCTAGTCCTGCAGGACTTTTGGTTTTTTCTTTTTTTAATGCAAGGCAAACCTATCTTATTTCACTAGCGAGGCACGCGTTGTCACCCAGAGCTCCCTGCTGGCAGCTGCTCAGAACATGCTATCATAGGGACAATGTAGATTTGTCCTCTTGAGCTTTCTGTCAGGGAGGATCTTAACAGAATAGATTTGCAGATTTCTGCCCAAGAAACCTGTGCTGGAGTGAAACTAAATTCCACTTCCTTGTCTTACAGTTTGTGAATCTAGTTGTACACAATGTTCAGCTGAAAATGAATTTTTCTTTATACCTCTCATGCCACTAAATACCAAAGATCATTATGACCAAGAGACCTTGCAGAGCGGAACTTTTTAATTCAAGTAGCCATACCTAAATCACTGTGCCAGATTGCTATTTCAATAATACTAAGGTATTAATCCTTAGCCTCCTGTGAAGCAGAAAATAGCTATATTTTGCAGATGGGGAGCCAAAGAAGATAGAAAAGCCATGCTCAGGAGATCTAGAAGTCAAGCAATAATTGTCTCCATTAATTTTGAAACCTCACTTCTAAACTGGATGTTTGTTGACAGACAGATATTCAGTCAAAAATCCAATAATGTAATTAAGTTGGTATTAACTTCATCATCTTGCTAGCTCTGAAATGCAAACAACTCATGGAGAACTAATTGTTTCCATAAAAGCTGTTGGAAATAGAAAAGAGGTTGACCTTCATGCCAAGGGACTCCCATGGGCTCTTTGTCACTTCTGTTGCACAGGTTATACAGGTGAGGCTTGAACTGGACATTCAGTAGGAGAGATGGGCTCCTGACCCCTCTCTGGTGGCACAGGGAGGTTTGAGCTGAGCTGCAAACACTCAGCCAAGAACCCTCAATTCAGTGAGGACCTGACATAACGTCAGAGCTCGGTGCTGCAGAGAGCAGACTGAGGAAGGCTCTGGAAAGGTGTTCCTCGTGGCACTGCTGCCTGCTGACACGCCACAGGCAGGAGCCAGGGGAGAGCAGCCAGCAGACACCCTGAAGTGCTGCTTTAGGGGAATGGTGGGAAAAGGAGGAACAGGCAAACTGAGCCTGGTGTGGAAGGTGCTCTTCAGCAGAGGCACAGATGCAAACTGCTTAGGAGTGGCAGGGCAGTGTTGGACCAGGTCGGCTCAAAGCAGTGCCGAGCCCCACCTGCCCAAATTTCCTGTTTGCTTCTCCTTGCTTGAATTGATTCTGTGTTCTCCTTGCTAAGGCAGAAGACATCCATCCATTTAAGTGCAGGGAGGCTGGATAATTTACTCTCCCTGCCAATTTGGCCCTGAGCATTTTTACTCTCCATTTCCAAAGAAATGAGAAATGGTTCTGTTTGGTTTAGTGGGCTTATGTGAAAGATAGATCTGACCTATTGAAAATATTTGACTTTTTTGGTAAAAACACAACCGATATTTTGACATGACTGAGTACAAATCAGACAACAATAGCTGCAGCTGATAAAAATGTAAAGGCTTTTGTTTCAAGCCTGACAAAGGCTGACAGAAAAATTAAAGGACAGAGTGATAATGATGGATGGCCCTTGCTGTATTTTGACTGAGAATGAAAGAAATTTTAAGTGGTAAACTGAACTGAGTGATGACCTACCTGGGAAACAATCTCACTACTCTGTGAAAAATTTAATCAGTCTGTGATATGTAGCACTAAATAATTTAGCAAGGTTTTAAATTCAAAGGGAGCTGCATTTACCTTGCTTCAAGAAAATGGGATTGAACAAAAGGATCACTCAGCTTGAACATCATGTGCCAATAGCTCCTTAGCACTTAGACTGAATGATCATGAATGCTCATGGACACGAGGTCAAGGGGTTCTTTCTACTAATTGATTCAGATTTATGAAACTCTGAAATGGCAATTATGTGCTTGACATTTTTGATAGCGAATCAGATGTCATTAAAAATATCCAAACCCTTTTAACAAAAGCTCCATGTAGATCTATATCTTTAGTTATACCAATAAAATCTTCAAGTGGATGAGTTCATATTGCAAGACATACAGTTGGACTGACTGGAAAGAACAATAGTTTTTTTACAGAAAGTTTTGTAGCTTGCTGGTTCATTTGTGGCTTATTTTTTAGTTTTTTTCCTCTATTTCAAAAGCAATAGGTTTCAGTGGCAAATGAAGGAGGATGAAGCATTGAAAATTACAGCAAAAAAAGCCTGTTTCCTTCTGTTCTCAAAGACCCAAGCAAAAACTTGGAAATCTGCACATCCCTGGCCCAAATTCTGTCCTTAGAAAGTTAAGAATATAACTCAGAAGAGCAGAGTATATTTCAATATTAGTATTTAGTACTGGCAGTATGGTGTCATCCCAAATCACTTAAAATGAGGGCCTGATATCACACTGTGGCACCTTTTACAACACACGCTCTGACCAGAATTGCTTATGACAAAATAAAAAATGTGATGAATATGAAAAAACAAGGTGTAGTAGCAAGTTTTTTCTGATTATGCCATCTCATTTGACACTGAAATATGAAGAAGTTAGCTGCCCTAAATTGTCTAGAAAGAACTCCTGTAGCGAATATCTCATTTATTTTGTGCACCAGAGCAACAGCAGGACTCACAAAGACCACAGGTGTGTGAAAGGCTGATTTTCCACAAGTAAAACCAGGTCACGCTCAGGACAGATGTGAGAGCTGACAGAAAACAAACAGCTGTGGATCTCAGGCAGGTGGGAAGGAAGAAGCAGGGGGATGGAAGCTCCTTAATGTGGTAGGAAGACATGGCAAGAGAGGACAAGCTTGCAGGGCTGAAAGCAGTGACCGGCATTGACTTCTCTCCTCCCTCAAGGTGCATCTGCCCAGACAGATCCAGGTCAGCTCTCAGCAGAGCTGTGGGGCCCTGGGCCAGGAAGGCAAGAGGGGTATTTAGGTAAAACCCCCCTCTGCCACCTTCTGTGGGCACCCTTGATGCCTGAGGTTTTAGCTTTTATATTTTTCAGATTCTGTGCTGCTTTAGTGTGTAGTTCTGCAGTTCATATTAGGGGATGGTAAGCTCTCTTCACAGAGTAGGGAGACAAAACAACTCCTTCTCTAGCTGGGGACCAAGGATTCACATCTCAGCCCAAGACCATAAACAACATGTACTGAAGAGAGAGAAACAAGAAGGATGGGACTTCATAACCTAAAACTGTAACTGGACAATTGACTCCAATATGCAAATGGAGCAGAACTTATAAAAGTGAGAGACCCCGTGACCAGTTGTCAATTTTGTGACCATTTTGGGTTCATCGTTGGTGTAACCCTGGCCAGGCTCCTGTATTGCCCAAGATGTATCCATTGAGGCCTTTTGATAAATACCTGCTTTATTCTTTAACTCCATCTAGTCTCTATTCTAGGTCAGCCTTCACAAGACATCATCCTAACCAGCAGAATATGCTGAGTAGAGGAAGCACCCACCCTTCGCTTGCAAAATCAGAATCTAGGATTTAGTAGACACTGGGACTATGTGTTTTATTATGCTTGTGGGTGCTTGCTAAAAATTCTAAGAGTAACAATAAACACTGAAAAGAAAGGACTTTTGTTGTTTGTTTTTTTGTTTTTTTTTTAATGGATATTAAAACATGACCTTTCTGCACAGCACCATATGTTGCCACAAATGTGGCTTTGTCACCTGGAGACTAGAGCAGTCTGCTGCACTCACAGCTGGTGGAGCTGCACAGAGGGACCCCAGGAAACCTGAACTGAGCATTTCACAGGAAAGCATCTAACATGAACATTTGAGAGTTGCACTGGCGGCTCATAGCTCTCAAAATGTCGGGTCTGGCCTTTGAAGCCCTCAGTGCTTACTTTAGGGAGCGTTTTGCTCCCCACAGCACTCCACTGAATTTGCTATCAGCAAAAGCTCTCTGGCTGCAGCTCCCTTGGAACAGAGAGAGAAGTTTGCAATGAAGGCCTGGAGATGCTGGAACACGCTCCCATTTCACCGCCCGTCAGACTCATTGTTTGTCACCAGCCCAGCCATTTAAAAAGCTCCCTGTCCCTGCTCCCAGTGAAGCAGAAGAATAAAACGTGACATAATGAACTCTCTCACAATATATCTACCTATTGCTGCTCAGTTTTGGTGGGGAAGATTGTGTTATCTGCAGCGTTTGGACTGTAGGAAGCTAATAAGCTGTAATGCCTCATTTCTTAATTTGTAGTTGTGCTAAAACCAGGTGACACACAGAATCTTAAAAAGGATAAATTTAACAAAATAATAACCAGGTAATTAGATATTGAAAATTATTTTAATGAAAGAAAAATTGAAATTCTCAAGTAGAAAAATTATTTAATACTGAAGAATCTGTTTTCAAGCCCTCTAAGTTTTACTTTATCAATGGTTATTAGTGCAAGATTTACCTCTAAGGACAAATCAAACCAAGCATTCAACAGAAAGATTAAGCTTCAATGTTCTGGAGTTATATGAATGTAATACATACAAATTTACTCCAGGAGCACTGTAAGACCTATTTTTTCCCCCAAACTTAGCACAAGTTTTGTCAGCAGTTAAAAAAAGTCCTTTCCAATTCAACAGTATTAATAATAACAGAGCCTATTGTTTTAAAGGAGTCAATCTGTGTTGTATAAAAGCTCATCTTTCTCATTAAAGTAGCTACAAATACTGCACTGAAGCTTATGCAACTTGCCTGAATTTGGTAATTCAACACTTTAAATAAATAAAAAGGAAAAGTTTTAGAGCATTGTTTGAGACCACAGCATCAAATGAAGACACCTTACTTAAAAAGAG
This sequence comes from Hypocryptadius cinnamomeus, assembly GCA_013400635.1. Taxonomy (NCBI): domain Eukaryota; kingdom Metazoa; phylum Chordata; class Aves; order Passeriformes; family Zosteropidae; genus Hypocryptadius; species Hypocryptadius cinnamomeus. The sequence goes on from VYZP01076677.1 coordinate 11,458, forward strand.
GCATATATATATATATATATGTCTTGATTTTCTTCACAGCTTTACATTAACAAACACAGAAACAGTAAAGAATGGACCTCTACCTTGAATATCTGTAGGATCATTTTTTGGGCAGTACAGACCAAAGTTTAGGTAAAAAAGACAATATTATGCCCATTTGACAGCTGGGGAAATGAACACAGGAGAATTAAGTGGGATGTCTTATATTTTACAGACTTCTGAGCCTAACAGGGGAGTTCGGAAGAGATCTCCTGGAGCTCATTTTAATATTCTGCCAAAAAAAACCCCAAAAAATCAAAACCTCAAAAGAAAATAAAATTGCATTTTAAAAAGCAGTTGTCCTTATACCTGCAGTGCAAATTTCTCTGCATTCAGGACAGAATATTACCACAAAAGCCACCAAACATCTTGTATGAATAAAGCCAGCACAATTTTCTCCAGAAGCACCCCATTCTATCACTATTAATATGGTGTTCTAGGCCCATTGCCACTGCTTAAAAATCACATTAAGACTGTGATGTTCATTTTTATTCTTTTTAAGTAAGCAGACAAGCCATATTTCCTTGTTTTCCCAAGCCATAAAATAGGAGTATTCAAAATTAAATGAAATAAAGTACCAGCAGCTGGCCCTTGAAAACCTATAAGGAAAAGTTAATGCACAATACAAATTCTGACACCCAGCAGCCTTGAACAAAGATGACAGCTTCCTCAGAATGACACTTTACTCTTTCTGCACACACACACACCCAAAAAAAAAAAAAAATCAAAAAGCTGAGCCAGAATTGCACTGAGAAGAAAGAAAGTAAAGAGAATTTTACAAAATTTCCATATTATGGGGACATGTTGACACTAAATGGAGGTAAACAGATTGCTGATCTCTGTTTTATTACAGTTGCTACTTCCATATCTCTGAGAAATTCAGGGCAGATCACTGAAGTTGTTTAAACAACTCCAAACTCAAAGCAATAATTCTAAGGTTAGTAAAGAGAGATAACAGGGACTGTAATTTATTTTAAATAAGTTTATTTCAAAATAAAATCAAAGGGTCCAACACTAATCTGAAGCACTTTATCACAGTGGGATTTCTGTATCTTATTGAAAATCACCTTGGGAAAGTGACTGGCACTGTGTAACCTAAAACATAGATTTTAGCACTTCATTGCACTGTCTCTGACTAATACACTTAATTCTCACATTCCTATCACCAAAGTACACTACTTGAGAAAATAAGGCCCTATCTTTCCAGCTGTCAATCTTTTTGCTCTGTTTTTTGGGGTTTTGGGTTTTTTTTGTCCTCAAAAGAGTTCTATGCATGTAGTTGAATTCCTGCCATGATTCTTTGGCTTTGTGTAACACATAACTAAGAATGGTGGGGTCCATGCAACATTGTCAAGACTTAATTTTGTTAAAATTGCCCAGCTTCCCTTCAGGGTTGCAAATATTTGGTACCATAGCTATTATGCCATCAAGCAGGATAGTTTACCAGTGGAAATCACAGGGGTATTTTAGATCAAGAATGCTTGATCGTATCTGCTAATTTATTTTAAACAAAGTGATACACAAAGAAAGAGATTTCAGTTCCTGCTCCAAAATGATGAAAGCCATCCAGAGCTCTCCTCCATCAGGCACTTCAACATGTCAGCATCCCCCAATCCTCCCTGCTTCCCACCAATCAAGGGTTGGGAAACCTGCAGAAAATGTAAACTCCAAAACCACTGGGGGAAAACGAAATTCACTGGTGCAATGACCCACAGTAATATCTGAAGAACAAACACTTTGCCCAATTCTCGAGCTTTTCCCTGCCAAACTTTCTTCTGTCGTTCCTCCTCTCCTTTGATTTGTTTGTTTCTACACTTGCCATGAGGATTAATAAGGGCAGTTTCAGCTGGAAGATAAATCTGCCTCAGGCATGAGGTTACCAAGGAAAACAATTTTTTTTCTTCAAGGGAGTNAGGAAAACAATTTTTTTTCTTCAAGGGAGTAAACAAGCAGTGTGGATACCAGTGGAGGGAAAGCAAAGGGCCCTGACTGAAAACTCTGTCACAAATGACACATCAGCTTACACCACACAGCTGGAGACCTCTTCCCAAGCACCTGCCAGGAAAGTTCCTTTACACGGGGTTAGAACTTTCTCAGTGCTTGTAAGGGAACCACAGCCTGGTGAAAGAAGGCAGAGCATTTTGGGACATCCTCA
>VYZP01076678.1:222-13803 GCA_013400635.1 Hypocryptadius cinnamomeus
CCATAGTCACAATCAGATAGTGAAGAAAGCTTTTGTAAGCGCATCTCAATGTTGTTTGTCAACATCTCCCTTCCGGTGCTGTATGGCTTTCTTAAACATTATTTGTGTTTCGTTCTGAATTCTTTTCACCACTCAAGTGAGGTTACATATAGGTTAAAAGTGATGAATGTATCTTGCTCAAGAGTTAACAGGACTTATATTTGTAGAATGCATGACAATCCTGGAGAAGGCAGTGACTGTTTTTGGGTGCCCCAACTCAGGCTGCCTAAAGGTGCTGGAATAGCCATGAATGGATTGATATCTTCAAGTGACTGCACAGCAAGGCTGCAGCTCGATGCAGTGTCTACCACCCCTCTGACCCAGGTGCTGGATTTTCCTGTGCTGGAAATGTGGTTCTTTCTGTACAGGAGGGAACTTGAATCTGCAGCAAGTTGTAGGGGCATTCACTTGTTCTCTCTGTGTCCACACGAGTCAGGCCCCTCCACCACCCGCACAGACAATTTTTGTAGCGCACTGTGTGATGCCTTAATGCTCAAACACAAACATCACCAGCTTTCTTGCAGTGACCCCTTGAATACACACAGATTTTACCTGCCTCCATGAGGCAAGGAAATGCAGGTTTGAACCTTCTTTGTACTTGGAAGGAAACTGTCATAGCTTTCCTGTTTTGAAAAGGGTGATCCACCATACAGCCCTATCAGAACTGACAGTTTTCCAGATAATGAAGATGAGTATAGACACTTTGTTTCCACCCAAATCCTAGTCAAGGTGTCAAAGCCCTCATCTGATTTCGGCACCACACCTTCACCCTCCTTGTAACGTGAGGAATGTAAATAAGGACAAGGCAGTGTAAGAAAAATAATTTTTGCTGCCCAATCAAAACGGATCAGATCCCATTGAGGAAACTGGTTGTCAACAAAATAGACCCAGGGAAAACACAGATTTGCTGATTATTTTGTGAGAATAGGAGCAGTAACTGCTGCCCCTGGAAATTGCCATGCCCCAGCAGTACTAATGGCTTTCCAATGTTCTGGAAACGTGGATTAGTCACAAGCACTACAGCCAATTTTTTGTTCCAAGGTGCTGTTCTAAAAAACTACCTATGTCTAGAGGAAAACCAGTGGCAACCAGGGCCTGACGCTAGTAAAGTTCTTCATTAAGAGGCAAAGAAATACTTAGAACTGTGCTGGAGAGATCTTTCAGGCCATTTGCATTATCTGTACATGTGAGAGATTAGCAAAATTTCACAGACAAAATTTTTCTTCTTGAAAAATTCATTTTCAAATTGCAAGAAAATCTGTAAATCTGTGTGAGGTTCTTCAAAACATTTTAAGCAGATGAACACAGCTGGAATGTCCAACAACTCTACCTCTTGGGTTTGATTTTTTTCAGAATGAAACTTTGGAATTTTTTTTTAAACTGCGCTCTTGAAATTTCTTTAAATATAATTTAATTTTGAATTAGAAGAACTGACAAGCCTCTAAACCTTTTATGGAATTTTTAGAGGCATTGCCCTTGGGACGAGAACCAGCTCTCTGCTGCAACTAGAAGCATGGCTTCCATTCTCCAAAGATCAGGATTTTATAGAACTTGGTGTGCTCAGAGTAGCTATGACAACTCAATTCAGGAACTGCATACCTCCTGCCTGGGCTCAGCCATGGCTGTGGAAAGCAGCTGAACACAGGTTTTCAGAAATGCTGGCCATGAGTGTTAAATGCAGATGTAATCTGGACACTGAGACAGGAGACAGGCAGTGCAGAGAGCACGAATGTGCTTGTGGTAGTGGGAAGGGTTGTGAGACTGCTACTTTCTTATAACCCAACCTGGGAAAAATTATGCTTTCAAGATTTCTGCACAAATTTTCTTTAAGCTTTCTTCAGGTATTTCAGTGAAGTAGTTAAATACTCAAGGATGCCTAAATTAGAGAACTCCTCTGGTTTTGAGTGATCTAAATGGGTTGGCAGGGTTGAAAAGTAAGGTTTTCCCTACAGATGTGGAATAGCTCTTGGAAATGTTGAAGCAAATTGGGTGTGCTAGACTCCAGCGTCACACTCTGGGATTCACACTGAAGGCTTAAAATTCTTCCACAGAATGCAAAGAGCTATAGGAGCATCTTCATATAATTTTTTAAAATTATTTTTCATTTTCCATAAATCATCTGGATGTTTTCTTTTTTAATTAAAATGGATATAAGGTATTCATTCTTGTTGAACTAAACACATTAAGAATGCAACATAAACTGGTTGTTTTGGGGGAGCAGAAGGAAATGACAAAAAACAGATTTTTTTTTCTATTAAGAAATAAAGTATATACACTCCAAAGTCTGTGAATGCTCCAGATGGACAAATTTCTTTTTGCTGTCCTGCACACAAATTCTAAGAGCTACTGATAATGAGTGCTAACTTTGTTATAGCACATTTTAAATCTATAACATGCTATAATTCTCCAATAAACTAAGAAAATAGCATATGTTCTTTCCTCACCTGCCAAACAGATGGCAAGGAGTGTAAATTCATTTATTTGACTTTCTGTTTTTTATTGCTTTGGGCATCTTAAATTTAAATAATCAGACTCAAAATACTAACTTCAATCTAAAACAGGCATGTTGTGGAGAAAGGAAGGATCCTTTTTCAAAGGAAAAAAAGCTCTGGTAAACAGTAAGCAATTAGCCACAACATGCTACTAGGGGCTGTTTAATTGAGGCTGCCATACTAAATTAACCAGATACATGCCCTTGAAAGGACTAGTAAAGCAGAACTACTTACAGATGTTTTTGATTATTCTATATTAAACCATGTGCTTTGTCTTTGATTTTATCTGTTTTTCCACTCCAAGAAAATTAAAATGCAAATCAAACTAGCCCAGTCCTTCTTTCTCCCTAAATGGTAGGGCTTGAATGATTGAATATTCACTGCCAAATTCTCTCTGATCTACTCTCTGTGGGTGGATTCATGAGACAGAAGTAACTTACAGTTCTTGTCTGTCCTTAGTGACTGTCTAATCAAGTTAATCTGCCCTAGTTTCACGTTTTAAAGAGCAGTTATGACTGCTTAGCTCTATATGTCCCATAGATGTGGGGAGCATCTGAAGAACTGTAAATGAGTTCATAAAGTAGTAGGGCAAATGTCCTTGGTTTCACTTCCAGATAGAGTACTTCAAGTACAGAGAAGCTCTTTCCCAGCACTGAGCTAGAAGTTTTTTGATTTCTGGTTAGAACTGCTCCTTGGACAGTCTTGCAATCTTATCTCTGAGTTTTCTTGCTTTGATTTTTTGGGTTTTGTGTAGATATCATTTTCAGGAAGTTATCATCTCATGAATTCCTGAATACCATGTGAACTTCATTTGCAGGCTAACAATAAATTGTCTGTCCCTGAGGGCAGTGTGTAATTAGGCAGTATGTGTTTGCAATAAGGGTAGATGTAATGCACAAAACCAGACATAGTTAATAAAGGAAATTATCTTGCTTGAATAAGTCATCAATGAGATGAGCTCAAATCTTATCATTTATTTGGAAAGAAAAAAACTCTCATTTTTATCTTCATTAACAGTAATGTAGCTGGTACCTAGAAAGGCTCCTGCAGCCTCATACGAGGTACCAAGGTCCCTGAGCTTATGTCCCAAACTCTAGGCAGCCCAGTGGATAGATGTTCTAAGTCATCCTCTGGGACACCACTCTATCTCCATGCACCACCATAATTTGTATAGTTTAAGGCTATGCACCTGAAATTCAGATATTCCAACACCCAAATTCTCTGTTTAATATACATAATTCCCAGCATAGTCCTTGAACACAGAACTAGAGGGTCACTGACTGAGATCATTGCATGCAGCACAGAATCTGAAGGGTCAGAATGTGAAAGAAGGCAGCTGGGATGTGACTGTAACTCTGATATGAGCACTCTGCAGGTGGACCCTGGACTCTTGGTTCATTCTCAGTCCAATTCTGTACATTGTCTGATGGCTAGTAAATATAAAACATCTAGGCTAAGCGAAGTCTAAAACTTCATATGAAAATAAATTACATCTTAATCCACAGTTACTCAAATCAAGAAATGATCATGTAAAGTTGGTACAGACTGCTAACCTACAAGCTCTTAGAGGAGTGCTAAATTAGGAGTTTATTTGCAACTGGCTTCTCATCCAGTCAGTGGTAAAAGTTTGGGACATCCAGTGTAGAGCAGGAAATCACCAAGAGCGGAGATCTACATAAACACAGGACAGGCATGAGAGGGTTTGGCACAGGGCACAATCTGGACCCAGAAGAATCTATCAGAGTGCAGAGTAAACTTATCTAATACAACTCAGAGTATCAGACTGCCATAGCCTGTTAAATGTATTATTTAAAAATGGCAATGGACTTATACAGGATCCAAAAGAATGTAGTACATAAGAAATAAAATGCTTTAATTATGTATTTAATATTTTACTTCCTATGACTCCAGAAATACATAGTTCTAATCTCTAGAATGAAAATATTTATACTATCCATTTTTAATTAACCATTGCTCCAGAGTCCTCTATTTCACAAAGATGGTAAACAGTGTTGGCCAGTGATTCTTAATGTTGAGACTAATGATCAGCGTATGTCCTATCTGACAACCAGAATATAATGATGAAGAGATCAGATGAATTCCTGTAGAATCATAAAGGTTATGTGTCCCATTATTTAGTCCCATTCTGGTGCAATACCTCAGCACTGTAACTATGCATTGTCAGCCTAGGTTTTTGGATGACTTTCCACACAGCTTTCTAGCTCCTGTGGGCTTGAGTTTATCCCTCATGCTATTTTAATGTAAGTTTGTGGACTCTCATTTCCTTTGAGGATTTTATAGAAATAGAATTATTACCTAAATACATTAAAAATATTAGAATCTGCAGAATAGGTGAGGGTTTTCCTGAAGCCTGTAAGAAACTCCTACACAACAGGAAGCCATTAACTGCCATAAACATATATAATTGTGGATATATTGCATTTATAAGATATTTACTCTTGGAGATAAGGGGTTTGGAAGCTGGTTTTGATTATAGAAATACTGGCAGCAGCTGTATACTTTTCTCTTTTTTAAGGCCTTATTAAAAAATAGAGAGAAGAGGAAACCTACACTTTAGGGTCAGTTGTGAAGATTTTCAGAGCTTGCAGTTTTAAAGAAGCCCACAAAATGGAAGGGGCCTCATACAAGTTATAAATGCGTGCAAGCTTAATTGCCTTTCCAGTTCCGAGATTCACAGCTAAGGCATGGCTTGTCTCTGGCTCTCCTGACCTTCACTTTTAGGAAAGCAGATAAATCAATGTCAGTGCATGAAACACCGGGGATGAAACACAAGCAGCCATTGAAGAGACCTGGGAGATTTATGACTTGAAGGTGACTGGAATTTAACCTAAAGGTGAGTTAGCCACTGAAGTGCCACAGGGTTAAAGATTCTTACTAACCTCCTATGGTCAAAACACTGGCATCTGCATCCACTACACTAGTTTAACTTTCTGAATGGCCAGAAGCCAGTTAGCACTTTCCTCTGACCTATAGCAGGAGCTTGAAGTTGACTATTCACAACCATTATCATGTCATGGAAGATTACTGTTGGAACAGCTCCTCTACAAGTTGAATTTGTGATCTATTCACTCACAAGGGATCCCTAAGTAAAGCAAAAAAGAGATAGAACATCAAAGCTAGACTCAAATTCAAAAAAGATAATTGAAGCTTAAAACAAGAGACAATTTTTTCAAACATATCTGAAGCAAAAAAAAAAAAAAAATTTAAAAAAAAATCCAGAGGAAAAGTCAAGCCAAAGAAAAGACCATGTATATCAGTGAAAAGAAATATGGGATCTTTATAGACAGCCAGAAGATCATCAGGCAGTGCAGTCCTCCTGACAGATTTTGAGGTTGAGATAGCTTGTCCTTTTCTTCATTAAATTTCCATTGAGGCACTGTCAGGCTCCAGAATTTTATTAAGCATTTCTAAGTTTAAGAGGCCAATCAAACTAAAAAATACACAAAGAAATAACAGCCTTATGACCCCTGGAAATTTAGTGCTTGCATCCTGATTCTCTGAGCAGACAACGTGCTCCTGTCTCGAAGTACGTTTGTTCTACTTGTTTATACCAGACCTCTGTTGCATTTAATGCCACATTGCAGGAATCTTCTGGTAACTTGGAAGAGAGAGAAGAAATTGCAGCCTTGCACACATTTTGTACCTACGTTGACAGGGTGAAGAAGAAGACAGCATTCCTCTGAGCATTCTAGGTTTGCAATAACTGCAGATAGGACTTAGGAAAGGAGTGATGAAACACGTGGTAGCATTCAGTTCCTGTTCTACTCATAAGACTATCATGTTCAGGATCTGACATGCAAACTTATCTGGAACCAGAATGTCATTTTTCCAGGTCAGGCAGGAACCTTGCTTTTCTTTGTAGCATGTCTGCCTTATAAATTAGCTAATAGAAGGTGGGGTGGTTGCATCCAGAGGGTAGTGGTCAGTGGTTCACAGTCCCAATGGGCATCAGTGACCAGCAGTGTCCCTCAGTGTTGTCTTATTAATGTAAAAGTCCATTGTTACCTTAATGTAAAGATTCTGTACCTTCTCGGTGGTTTCCTGTGGGTAGCTCCTCACAGCAGTGACTCCTTCTTCCCAGCTCAGCATACAAAGCTTCATGTGATCTCTCCATGTGATGTCTCCACCTAGCTAACGTGGTCTCCTTCTATACCACTCAGCCTTATTGTACACAGCTGTTGCTTGTTAGGGGCATCTGGTTGCTTGTAATCTTTGATAATTAGGTATAGCTGCCACTCCTCAAGGGTGAAATTACCTTTGACACTATCTTTGTTACCTTTTTGCATTCTATCCCCCAACACCTCAGGGGTCTGCAACCTGGGGACCAGTGTTATTCAATATCTTCATTAATGACATAGATTAAGGGATAGAGTGCACCCTCAGCAAGTCTGTGACGACATCAAGCTGAGTGGTTCCTTTGACACACCTGAAGGATGGGATGCTATCCAGAGGGACCTCAACAAGCTTGAGAAATGGGTCCATGAAATCTCATGAGGTTTAATAAGACTGAGTGCAAGATGCTGCACCTGGAGCAGCCCCTGGTATCAATCCAGGCTGAGGGATGGACAGATGGAGAGCAGCCCTGCTGAGAAAGACTTGGACGTGCAGGTGGATGAGAGGCTGGACATGACCCAGCAATGGCACTCCCAGCCCAGAAAGCCAAAGGTGTCCTGGGCTGCATCCAAAGCAGCGTGGCCAGCAGAGGAGGGAGGGGATTCTGCCCCTCTGCTCTGCTCCTGTGAGACCCCACCTGCAGGGCTGCATCCAGCTCTGGGGTCCCCAGCACAAGGAGGACATGGACCTGCTGGAGAGAGTCCTGTGGTGGGACACTGAGTTGATCAGAGGAATGGAAAACCTCCCTTTTGAGGAAAGGCTGAGAGAATTGGGATTGTTCAGACTGAAAAAGAGAAGGCTTCAGATTGACCTAAGACCCCTTCAGGGCCTGAAGAGAGCCCTGAAGAAAGATGAAGAGGGGCTATTTACAATGGCATGTAGTGACAGGACAAGGGGGAATGTCTTCAAACTGAAAAAGNCTCAGGGGTCTGCAACCTGGGGACCAGTGTTATTCAATATCTTCATTAAGGACATAGATTAAGGGATAGAGTGCACCCTCAGCAAGTCTGTGACGACATCAAGCTGAGTGGTTCCTTTGACACACCTGAAGGATGGGATGCTATCCAGNACTATTAGAAAGAAATTTTTTTGTGTGAGGGTGATGAGGCACTGGAACAGGTCATCCAGAGAAGTTGTGGATGCCCAGCCCTTGGAAGTATTCAAGATCAGGCTGGATGGACGTCTGAGCACCTAGTCTAGATGAAAGGTGTCCCTGTCCATGGCAGGGTAGTTGGAATTATGTTATTTTTAAGGCCCCTTGCTACCCAAATCATTCTATTATTCTATGATTCTGAAAATGTTATTCAACCCTGTCAACTAGACTAAGTGATCTGAGAGGAAACAACTTTCCTGGTCTGAAACTGGTGCATCTACTTTTGATGCACCAACTGCTTTTTCTCGCCTCTACTCCTTCCCATTACTCTTTTAACTGTGGGTATAAGCTCCAAGTGGCTTGGATTTTAAATAATGTGGCAAAACTGTGGCAAATCCACCCTTGTGGCAGCTCTTTTTCCTAAATTTGGCTGCATTTTAAGACTGACCAAATCCATTTTAGATATTGCCAGTTGGTTTGCTCAGTAGTTTAGAAAAAAAATGCAGCAAAATTATGAACAAACTCCAGGTTTGCATACCCAAGCTATGTGTAATCCACCCCCTACAAAGTCAATAAAGACAAAAAATATCGTTTCTGTAGTCACTGCTCCCAAGAAGGAAGTAGGAGCTGAGAGTAAACAGATGCTGCTCCCATTGACTCTCATTTTTGGCACAGCAGAAACACACATCAGGAAGCCTCCTCAACAGGACGTAAAAGAAACATGAGTTTTCAACTTGAGTGTTCCTGTCCTAGCAAATATTCACAGAAGCTGCTGGCAAAATCTATTCCTCCTCCCGTTTTGATGATGGTTCACAGAGAATGAAGCAACCTTCTCCAACAGCTCAAGTGTTGTGCACCTTTGTACAGCACAGGGCCATTTAGGATGTACTTGCCATAATCAACCAGAGCAACAAAGCTTTCCAGTGTACAAGGCAGGAGGGAAACTGAAAACAGGAAGGAGATGGGAAGAGACAAGCCATGAGGTGCCTTCCACTTCTGTGTTCTTCAAAGGGAAGAAAATGACAGCATCTAGATAGAATTGCCGCTTTAATTTCTGTAGGTTTTGTTGGCATAAGCCCAGTGAAGGAAGACAGAACCTTAAATTTGCCCTCCTTTTAGTAAAAGTAAGGTTTTCTGGAGGTATATATGTATTGCTAAGACAGGACATGGAGAAAAACATAGGGTTCCAGTTTTATCTCCAACAAGACTGTAAAGCATTTTGGATTGGGTTGACATTGCTCACCAAGGAACTTGTCACCACCAAACAACACAGCTACTAAATTAGAATTAAAATGTGAAGCATACTGGCTTCTTTCAAGTTCCACCATTACTTAATAATCCCAAGAATTAAGGGCATTTTTTCAGGTTGTATTAAGCCAACCAGAGTGTCACCTATTTTTAGGTCACTTTAGAATTGGTTTTATAGAATGTTGCTGTAAAACACACCCTGGTAGGACACTCCAGAACTAAAAGCACAAGGCTCTGTATCCATAATGCAAGGAAAATTGACTACAGGCCAGTAACAAAGGCCATTTTTACTCATACCTATGCTGACTGGATGCCAAATCTGATTACCTGGCAGTGGCTCATATTTTCAGGTTATGAACACACTATTAAAATGAATGAATGACTCCTTAGAAGCAGGGCACAGCACTTCTTATTCCTAATTTATTTTCATTACTGTCTGAAATGTCACTATTTTTCATAACATAACTGTATATTTTGGTTGTAGGAAAGTACACCCAGAGATATCATTCCTGGAGAACACATTACCGCTGCAAATAGTCATATTTATAGGGTTTCTCAATGGTCTACATTTCAGAGCATGGATTTTGGCAAGGAATAACCTGTGTAAGCACCCAACACTGACTCTTAACCTTCTTAAGCTTCACCACCTTTTCAGCTTCACTTGTCTTGTAGCTGGGACATCCTCAGCATAGATGGACTGTGTAGCTCATGTCAGACACAGACCCCTGAGGTAGTTGTGGTGAAGCCAATGAATGCACATGGTACAGCATAACGCAGAGCAGGTTGATGCAAACACTTTCTTAGGGTGAAACAGCCTGTGGATCCAAACTGCCTTCATTGGACAGGTAAACTCTGCCAACCTCCACGTTCTCCCTCTGGCATTCAAAGCCAGTTCAGGAACTGCTATTAGGTACTATCATAGGGATAAGTACATTACTCTACATGTAATATAACAGTGGTGCCAACAAATTCACATCTCTTTTTTTAAAAAAATCCTTTTAATCTGTTTAAAAAAAAGAAAGCAAACCATTTGGCCTACACAAGCAGATGATTAACCAGCAGCATTTGTTGTTCAATATTACAAAAACCTTCACATCTTCCAATCTATTTTCCCCAGAATCTCCAGCTGACATTGCTTCTTATGGCCCTATTTCATGAGTCATTAACACACTGGTGGCCAGGGATAGATGTGATAAAGTACAGATTTCAGTGTCTTCTGCAATGACCATTGTCTTCACACCCTGTCCTCCACTGCCACACGTAATGCTCAAGATGAAAAAATCTTTCTTGTAGAAAACAGCATGTCTTCCATGTGGTAAGTGGTGCTACTTTTTTCAAGTGTAAAGAGACTTCAAACAAAATGTTCCCTGCATATGTGTCTGTTCCACAATGAACACTTCTCCATGCCTACTCCAAAGACCATTGTCAATCCGATTTGTTATGTCTTATGCTGCCCTGACAGCTCTTTGGGATAAGCCAGAGACACAACTGTGCAATAGCCTGGGTACTGCTGGAGATGGACCACTGCTGAAGTAAGATTGATCAGAAAGGAACAATCAAGGTAAAAATAAAACCCACCATGATGTTTTGTAATGAAATAAGATTTCCTAACACTGATTGGGCTGTGATGTAACTTCAGTTTCATTAACAGCTATCTCTCCTCAAGAAGATCATTTAGAGTCTCAGTGTTTTGTTGATAGTCACTGGCTAAAACTGAAGAAGAGGGGGTTAATTTTTCATGTGAGTGATTCAGACTTACCCCTGTGCTTACAGAACAACTGACTACGCAGTTAGATTAGGCTCTGTTCAGTTTGTCATCCTTTGTTACTGTTTTTGTTGTTCCGGGGAAAGCATCACAGACGTGGGAGAGCTTTGCTGCGCAGTGGGATGAGAACTCTCTTCAAAGAAAGGAACTTGGTAGGAGACAGATTTGAGGTGGTATGGGGAAATTAGTCACTCTGTTGTCTGGAACACTTCTGTTAACTGAGATTTTACAGATCTTGCTGCAGAGAGCATGGAAAGTTTCTTGGTCTCTCTCAAGAGGTGATATAGCAGGAGAGCAATGACGTTTGAGATAGTTTTCATGCAAACACCAAGAACTGGTCCTTTCCCCTTACTCATTTGCACATTGCCCAACTTTTCTCCATTCTATTAATTCCTCTACAAGTCCAAAATTACTGCCTCTACTAAAAAGTCTCACCTGTGATGATCTATTCTTATCTCTATGTTTCAAATTCTGCTTCTGTATTTCTCTTTCCAGTCCCTCCAGATTTTGACTTCCAGCAGGGATGCTCACTGGGAAGGCTGTCAGACTGCTCACAACCCACAGAGGTGGAACACTGGGTAGGGCAAAGTACAAGGAGTATCCGGACCAAGCCTGAAACATTAAAGGAAGAAGAAAGGGATCCCCCAAGCCATTGAGTCCCCCCCACCACACACCTCAAGAAGGTCTGCAGTGATGGGCAGGTAGGGTTGCTAAAGGTATTTTTTCTGTCACTTCAGAAAAACAAGGCTTTTAATTATCCAGTTCCACAGATACAGATTGAAAACCAGAGCCCTGATCTTCATTTCTTCCATGTCAGAGGAAGTCCTTGTCACTCATTTGGCATCCTACTCCCTCTTTTTCCTTGAACATGCAGATGCATTATTCAGGTTAGTACAGTATTGCATGCTTTGATGTGCTATGTGGAGCTCAGCTAGTTAAAAATCCAGAAGCACACACCTGTGTAGTATGAGCCTCTACCAAGAGAAGATCACAGAGCATCCCACAGACACACCATTACTGCCAAATCCCTCAGTTACCCTCATGCTGGCTGCTTCTTTGTGCCATCCTTAAGCGAACTTTTATTGTGTAATACAGCACTACCACATCTGAGCAACATCTCTCTTCTTGTAAAAGGGGAGGTAACTGGAGTTTTTTAAGCCAACCATTCTTGTCTGTTCTAATAATACCCTTCAAATTATTTCTATGGCTTGAGGAAGCTCACAAATATTGTCAAAGAAGTCATCTCTGTCTCCTTCACTTCGGGTACTTTCACCTGATGCTGCATCCTGATTTTATTTGATTTCAATAATTGTTCTCTCTACCTGTCACCAGTGTTTACATATGTAGTCCTTTTTCTGCTTTTGCTGTTGACTGACAAGCTTACAAAGCTTACAAGAAAAGAAATTAATATTGGTTACTGGAAGTCCAGTCCCCCACATTTTCCCTTTTGGGTTTTTCTTTAGCCTTTTATTTTTGGGTATGGTTTGGCGTTTTGTGTTTGGTTGGTTGGTTTTGTGTTTGGTTGCTTTGGTTTTTTTTGTTGTTGTCTTTAATTTTTTCCATTCTGTGCTTAGGTTATAAATGTGAAGAACAAGTGCTTTAAAGAGCAGCAATAGAATAATTTCTTTCTGTGTTCCTACATATTTTTATCCTCTTGCATTCTATGTGAGTATTGCTTTTTTTCTCTTTGGCCAGCTTTGATCCCTATGACCTTAACATGACTTGGATAAAACCTGTTCATTTAAGTATCATCCAATTACAGAAGAACTAGCTATAATACAGAGCTCATGTTCAGCTTCTGAAAGTTCCTCAAGAGTCTTCTTCTTCTAGTTTGTTTTTTTAGTTCATCACCCCATGTATTACCCATACTCTTACTTTGCAAATTTTTGTTATTGTTACTTGTGTTTGATTTTGGTTAAATCCATTTTTCATTCAGGAATTAATAGTTTCAGTTGCTCACCTTAAACAACACTTCTAGTTTCTCAAGGTACTTGTTATGATTTCAGTATAAATCAGCTTTTTATTACAGTCAAGTGAGATGATTCAATTTCCTTGCTGATATGCTGAATTCTTGTTATAGGAGGAAACAAACATTTTCTTGGTAAGCTAAATTCATTTTTTACAGTGATGAATGACTCACTGAGCAATTGTTCTTGAATATGGCTGCAGCCATTTTTGAATGCTATTTTTCTAAGAGAGGAAGACAGTGTTTAGTTGTTTTGGTTTATGGTATCTGTGAGTATTATTAACATTTTATATCGTCTAGAAGAGAACTATGACATCCATACTAATATCACAGGATCTCATTTTATTTCCCATGACAGCTAGCAGGACATTGTGATCTCTTACTAGGCAAATAAAGCATATTTGTTCCAAAATGAATTTACCAGTTCACAAAAGAAAGAGTAATACCCATACTTACAAGGGAATGTAAGAAAATCCTTACTGCGAACAACTGTGAAGTGAATGACAAGAGCTGTTTTGGACTGAAACTTCTCTACAGTGTCTTCACTATCAATATTTTTCCTCAGAGGCTAAACATTTGGAGAAGTGTTTAGATTTACGTCTTTTATGGAGCAGATTTCCATTCTGACATTTTCTGTGCCAAGACTTGTCTCTCAGAGGAGTCATCCATGCCCCTAAAATGTAAAGCTAATAGCACAGATGCTGACAGATCCTGATTTGTCCCACTACTCTCCTTATACTGTTCTTTATGCATGTGCCAACCTGTGCTAAGCCTGAACAGAGGGAGGAAAAAAGATTCTGCAGCCTAAAAAGATTATACTTGAGAGATTCTTTTCATGCAAACA
>VYZP01076679.1:0-11401 GCA_013400635.1 Hypocryptadius cinnamomeus
TTATTTGACCAGAGAAACTCCTTTGTGGTGCCTTTCATCCCTTTTAAGCAATGTCCAACCTATAACCTTTTGCAGGTGATTTAGTCCTGCTCAGCAAGGGCAGATTAAAAAACAGAAAACATATAAAATTGTTGATATAAACAGGAACAGAAAAAGATTCCCTTTGAAGTCACTAACTTTGACTTCAGACAAGCCTTGCAGAGTAATCAAAGATATTAGTTCTGCTGAGGAAAGAAATATTTTTGTTGTAATGTGTTATTTTTTTATATCATGACCAAATTTTTAGGGTTATTTGAAGTCTATCCTAAGGGGCAAAATTGTATATTCCTATGGCAGTAATTATAATATATTCCTATATTATTTAATCTATGTTGTAGATTAAATAATGTTGTTGATCTATGTTGTAGAAAATCCTATGTTGTAGTCATAATGTATATTACAAGAAGGGAAAAAAACCAAACAACCCAACCCTGGAAGAAGCCAAAGATTCCTTAAAAGATTCAAGCCAAGGTGTCAAAAATCTGATTAAATATTAAAAATAAGTGCACAAAGGTACTTCAGAAATTAAGAGCAGAATTGAGAGTCCAGAATAATATGAGCACTGTGAGTTTTCCAAGAGAGAAGGTCAACAGACATAAAGCAGAACGACAGGGGATAGAAGTGACTGTGAAATTATGACAACTCAATCTTGATAGTATGTTGCTTCCAACACATCATTTCTTTCTCCCACTTCTCTGCATGAAATCTTCACTTACACTTCAAGATACTTAGCAATTAAATTAAAATCAGCAGTAGAAAAATTGCATCTTTACCATCAAATTTGTTTTTATTATACAACAGACTTTAACAACTTACTTTTGTACGGTTCACGTTTTATTTGGCTCGAAAATAGATTATTATAGATTACTAGAGTTTAAGCTATTTAAGTTGATTTGGCATTCCTCAAGCTTCTGAAAAATCTTTGATGAAGATTTCCACCACTGCTCTCCCACATGCATTGAGAAAATAAAATCCTTCAGCTTTTTCCCAAGGGTCAAGGAAGCAATGTTTTTTCTCAAGTCAAGTCAAGTCTGGCTCCCACCAAATCTGCTGGCTATCACATACAGGCAGGCAAAGGCCTGGGTATCTCTGGTCTCAAGTTTACATTTTTTGCCTTAGACTTTGTACAGAAATGTGCAGAGGTGTGATCACAGCAGTTTGAATTTGCCAGCCAGCACAAATGTTTATTGCTTTTAAAGAAAGCTGTCTCCCACCCTTTCTTGAAAGGGAGCTGCATAGCACTCACCTGTTGGGACATGACCTCAGCCTCCCACATGTCACCTGCTGTAGCTGCTGAGGTTGCTGAGACACAAACCAGGGCAGTTCCCTGGGCTGCAGAGCCATGGGGGGCACTTGGGAAGTTGCTGGGAAAACTCTTGCCTACAGCAATCTGAACAAAGTTGATGACACAGTGCTAAGCTGTCATCACCTACCTCCTCCTTTTGGCTGGGGGTGTTAAACTTGTTATTTTAAACTGATTTCATGGCTGCTCAAAATATTAATTTTCTTTCCTGCACTAAATGTGACAGAACCCTTGCTACCTGTTAGGATTTCTGCTTCTTGTAGGATGCAATAACTTGCTAGTGACCGAGGCCATGGAACAACATTCCAGGAATGTCATAGAAGCCCCATGGACCACAGGGCCATGAAGAACAGAGGATACAGCAGAGGTTGGAGAGCAGAGCAGACGTGAGAAGATGACAAAGCTCACTGGTTGCTCAGTGAGATTAACAGGACATCTCAGATGGAATCAGCCTGGGCAGCCCTCCGGCTGCATAAGTACAGATGGCTACAGAAACCCTTCTAGTCACTGATTGCCATAGAGCTACCTGTGAAAGCCTCTCCCCTGGGTATCTTTTAAGAATACTTCTTTCTCTTCTTACCCTAATTCTAGAAGAAAATTGATGGCTTAATTAGCAGGATTGATTAATGAGAGGTACATGAGAGGTACATAAGAGGTGCATAACTCACAGGATTTTTTTTTCTGTTCTATAGGATCAAGCAGGTGTGGATATGAATTAACAGCAGAAATTGAGATGGCAAAGGTATTAATCTTCATACAGACAACTGTGCAATATATGAAATGTCACTGATTGCTGGTTCTCTGTTTGACCCCTTTGGAAAGATGCACATTTCAGCCCATCTATGAAAGCTGAGCGACCAGTTGGTCAGCTTGAAAGCAACACACTGCTGATCCTGCTGTGCAAAACAATCTATGCCACACATTCTGAAGAAAAATATGGCAGTGAGTCCTTAGTTAGGGATAGATCTGAAAAGTAATGTGATCCATAATAAAATTTCAATCATTCTAACATACACACATGCAACTTTACTCATGCCCACACCCTTGCTAAATCAGATCCTTGACTGGTTTCTCTGTGCCAGAGAAATTTTCCTGCTTTACCTCTAGTGGTCAGTCCTATCTTGTCACTTGGAAGGGTGAGCTCTAGCCTTAAGCTTTCCAAAGAAGTACCTGCTACATTGCCTATTAAAAAAAAAATCACTTGTCTACCTAGGTCGCTTTCTCGTTCCTTTTCAAAGAGGGCAAATATTACTGATACTATTTATAAGGTTGCATTGGGTGTGGCTGAGATGGAGTTCATTTTCCCCACAGCAGCCCTCACAGTGGTGTGCTTTGCACTGATGTTGATAACCAGTGTTTTTGGCTCCTGCTGAGCAGTGCTGGCACAGTATCAGGACTGCCTCTCCAACTTTCCACCACCCTTCAGTCGGCTGGGGATGGCAAGATCTTGGCAGGGGACACAAACAGGACAGCTAATCCAAACTGACCAAAGGGATAGTCTCACTAATCTCCATCTACAAAAGCAGGGGCTTCTTGCCTTTGTCTCCACTTCCTACTGTGGAACACTCCAAAATTGTTGAACAGATGAAGTTAGACGTTTTTTGACTAAATGGAATAAAATGTTTAGAACCAGATGAACTTTAAGGTCCTTTCAAACCCAAAATCATTCTATGTTGGATGCTGTAGTCCAAAGGAGGTCTCACAATAAGTTGTTTTTATACACTTTAACTCAAATATCTCAAGAGAACATATTGAGACCTTGAAACGTCTTTGTCCAAATGTATTTCTAATCCTTTGGACATGATTCTTACCTCATGTTAATAAATCAATATATCTTTTAGATTTCTTAGCTGCTGAGACACAAACAATACTTCTGTTCTTTACCTTGTCACATAATCTCTGAGTAAGTTTTTGAGAGGACAATGAGAGTAATACTGTCTAACATAACCATGGGAAAGCACTTTCTCTTCACTTTCTAGTTAATGAGCAACTTTCAGGATAAGTTTGATAAAGGTCCTTATGTTAAAGAACATTGGGGCAAAAAGCGAAAAGAAATGTGTGTGTACTGTCTCAAAAACTACTTGTTCTATGCAGACACATTTGCTCTAGTATGTGCTTACATTAAGAGCCTTAGGTTGTAGTTCTTTTATTGAACAGGTATTTCAATTTACAGTCACCAAGATACCTTAACGTGCTTTTGCACATGAACACGGGGGCAGGACACAGTATGTGCATCCTGTTAGAGCGACACAAACAAGTTCTAGTTGAGTAGGTACCCTTTCATGGCACAAAGGACAGTGCCACATGACTCAGCCCTGCCAGAGGCAAAGCTTTACCAGATGGATGCTCTGCTGAGCCTCCTCAACCCTGCTGATTCCCGAGACAGTTCATTAAGCTCCGTCTTGAGTAGCTCACTAAGGGACTACGTTGCTCCATAGACAGAAAAGGTTTCGTTTTGGCTAGAAGGAAACATATGAGAGTAGATTTGATCTTGGGTTCTCTCAGTGCTTTGTGGCAGTGCACTCTACAGGTTGTTAGACACCCTCGTCTCCCTCTTTCCGACTCATGTGTGGCCACAGAAACCATTTGCTCCCCAGTCTACCATCACATGCCCTTCTCGGGGTAAATACAGTAGCTGCTTACATAGACAAACAATACAGGCCAAATCTTCCAACCTTTTTTCTTATGCTTTCCTTTAGCATTACTCAACAACTACAGACGTGCCAGCCATATGTGTCAGACAAATTTCACAGCCAGTTTTCACACCAGTGTCCTCAAAGGGCACTGCTTTCTCTGAGTCACATTTGATAAGCAGAACACTTACTTAAATCTACTGGAGGACAGGCTGGCAAAACTCATGGCATGAAAGTGGGCCTGAAATTTCATTCAGACTATGGTTAAACATTTTCTTCCCAAGAGATCTTGAGAATGAGATTTGGACAGTGCATTCTACAGGAAAGCTATAACCTTTTAGGTTAACTCTTTGCTCCCTTAGCAAGTATGCAACAACATCTGAATTAAAAAAATGTTATGCAGAAGTCCATGGAGGCTCAAAATAAAAGTCTATTTATGATTTGTACTACATATAAGTATACTTACTCACATATATATAAAATGATGAAAATATTCCAGATTAACAGTTGAAATTTGAGCATATCCCAGTATGGCTATACGTCTATTTCAACTTTAAAAAGTTGAAAGAACTACATGCATTCTCTTCTTATATCACGCAGTCTTGAATGAAGATGGCTTTATAATATCTAAACCTCTGCTCACACCAAATCAAATTTTATGATTAAATATGCCCTGTCACTTAGTGTTCCTGCAAACCCACTGGTTGCAAAAAAACCCAAAAAAAACCCCAAAAACCCAAACAAAAAAAACCCCAAACCCACAAATCCATATTATATATTATTACAAATAGTGCAAAACTTACTGCGAATTATTCCTGTGAATTCCTGAATGCTCTCTGCAATCTACTACTTAATACTTTGTACAAATTTTTTTTGTCTGTGGTTGACACACAAGTGAACTCCTATAAATATACATAAAGTCAGCAGTAACCACGTATTGTGCAGAATTTTGCAAAATGTTTCAAAGAACCATAATGTATCATGATGGAAAGACAACTAAGTTGGATATGATGCAGCAGATTGCTGCAGATCTGCTTGAGGCAGGAAGGTTCTGCAGGGGGATTTGGCCAGGCTGAATTGATGTGCTGAGGCCAGCAGTGTGAGATTCAACAAGGTCAAGTTCTAGGTCCTGCACTTGGGTCACAACAGTCCCATGTAGCACTACAGGCTGGGGCAGAGTGGCTGGAAAGTGACCCAGCAGAAATGGACCTGGGGGTGCTGGTCAACAGCAGCTGAACCTGAGCCAGAGCGCCCAGGTGGCCAAGAAGGCCAATGGCATCCTGGCCTGGATCAGCAATAGTGTGGCCAGCAGGACAGGTCAGTGATTGTGCTGCTGTACTCGTCACTGGTGAGAGCACACCTCAGATCCCACGTCAAGTTCTGGGCCCCTCACTACAGAAGAGACATTGAGGTGCTGCGGCGTGTCCAGAGAAAGGCAATGGGGCTGGGGAAGGGTCTAGAGAATAGATCATATAAGGAGTGTGGTGTTTAGCCTGAAAAAGAGGAGGCTCAGGGGTGACCTTATCATTCTCTAAAACTGCTTGAAAGGAGGTTGTATCAAGGTGGGGGGTGGCTCCTTCTTTCAAGCAGTAGTGACAGGACAAGAGGAAATGGCCTCAAACTATACCAAGGGAGGTTCAGGTATGACAACAGGAAAAATTTTTTTTCAATGAAAGAGTGATCAGGTATAGGTTGCCTGAGGTGCTGGTAGAGTGACCATCCCTAGAAGTGTTCAAGAAATGACTGGACACAGAACTTGACATGGTGAAGTTCAGTCAAAAGTTGGATTCTATAATCTTGGAGGTCCTTTCCAACCTTCATGATTATGTGATTTTACAGTTCTATATCTGAGTCAATACATAAAACATTCTGACACTTAGTAGTCAAGAAATCGTCCGTACTTGGGTCAATAATTGAACAGCAAAAACTTTCATTACTTTCATATGAAAACTAAATAGTGTGTCAAGCAAATAGCTTAGAGTGCTTAGAGTTCTTTAGACCTTTCAACAAGGTATAAATCTCTTGACTGTGGTAAGTATAATATTTGTATGTTCTAACCTATGCCAGAATATTATTATTAATATGGGAAAAGAAAAATTATAAACATGCATGTTTTAGAGAATATTATTTCTACAATTCCCTCCATTCCTAGCATTTCAGCACTGTACTGCAAATACCAGCAGTGAACTCAAGGCCAGCATTCATTTCTGTGGTTTGAATCTGCCAATTAGCCAGTGTGAAGTGTAATCATCACCAAACAATGCAGTATGAATATTAATTTATAAGTTAGCATGAGTTAACAGTATGAGTTAACACCAATGTATTTGTATGGTAACTTGTGGAATATGGAGAATATAATTAATGCTAAAGAATTTTATACCTGATATGCTCAAATGATTGACATCACATTTTTTGACCATGGAGATTTACATTTTTCATATAAGTCTTGGGAAGAATCTAAATCTCTTCCCAGCAGCTATATATCCTATATTTTTAGAGACCATGTGCATTTCAACTCATGAACTTAAGCCACCTTTCTTTGCACACAGTTAGAAAAAGAAATAATAAAAAAAGAAAATTGAGATGCACTACTTTCATGGAATACTCTTTCATATGTTCCTACACTGCAAGTCTCTCTCTTTCTCTCCGTATATATTAATCAACATAATTATATATGTACACATAAGTTCCTATGGATACATACACACAGACCTAGGTAAGAATGAACTCAGTAAAACTTCATTGAGTACAGTGACTTCACTCTGTATTCAAATCAGTCTCATTCTGCAGCTCAGCTGAAGCAAACAAAGCAACAATTGCTCATTAAGATAGACCTGGTCCACAGTTTTTGCGCTTCTCTGCCACCACAGAATCCGTAGTAGCTGCTTACCAGGGATATTCACTTCATATCACCAACATAAATGGGAATAAATGTGCTCACAGCACCATATCCACAAAAATTTACCATTTTTTAAAAGCTGAATTGGGATTTCTTTTTCATCTTACAGAGAATTTGGGTCTTCATTAAGTGCTGGAAGAACCTGTGTAACAGGGTGAGGATTAATTCTTTTCGGCTGCTTAAAATAAATCAGTAACATGGATAATAACATTACTGTTATGGATAGTAATAGTATTTTGCTGGATGAAGTGAAAGAAAATATCCTGCAGATCTCCAGAGTAATTTTTTATGTATTAATGGTTCCATTCTACCTGACTCACACTCCATTCCCTGTAAAAAACAATTCCAAGAACCATTCTTCATTAACCTAGTCCAGGACTGCAGCAGGCTCCCACAGAACACACAAAAGAAATCAGTTCATACATTTTCCCACAACACATAACTAAAACTTAACATTCTGTCAGTAAACCATGACTTAGCAGTGTGTTCTGAAGGGAAAAATTCATTCTGTGAAAACAGCACAGTAATGTCAGTCACTCTCTTCTACCTTTAATACTGCATTTTAAGTTGGTATAACGCACGGATTTTTCTTCTCCCATTAGTCAAACTTTGACCTGCAGTCCATTGAGCCTTTGGCCTGGACACTACCCTGGCTGTGGACACTGCTGGTTCCACTGAGCCTGACTCACTAGAAATATCCCAGTAAGTAAAGACACTGTAAAGAGCAATGGTCTGGCAAAAAAAAAAAAAAAGAGATGGCTATCCTGAGCAGAAAACTATATGTAGCTCATAGTTGTAATCACAACTCAAATCCTTGCCCTTTTAGGGGTGCTCCAGGCTGTAGTAACTTCAGTTCCTTCACTGTTCCTGCCAGCAGCAGCTGGAAGCCTTTGTCCACTTTCTCTCCATAACTCTCTATGTAGAGAGACATTCCTGCATTGAATTACACTCATGCTATGTTAGACAGGTTTTTTTGAAAAGCATTTATTGCGATTTGTTTCACCTAACTTTGGATGAGGTAGATGTCTGCATTCTAAGATAGTTATCCTAGGTATCCTTTATATCCAGGGCAGACTAGCCAGTGGATTTGTATCCTACTGTTTAAAGATAGGTATTCAGGGTCATTTGAGACCCTTTAAGGTATCTGAGACATCTGCAGACAGCTGGCAAATATAACACATGATTAACAGGAAACCCACGTCCTTTGGCAGGGTTGGACAGAGGTCAGGCAGGTTGGCTGGAACCCTCACAGCACACTTGGTGCTATGCTGAGGGAACTGAAACGTGCCCAACAGTGTCTGGAGAGATATTCAGCTCATCATAAAGAAGACACTTGCATTGGCTGAATAGTTTCGTAATTCCAAACTGTACAATCTAGTTATTCATGGACCACAGTGGGACATTTGACAACTAGACACATTCAGAAACCTGCATTTAGTCATCTAACTTGATCTGTCTTTAATCTAGAACAAACTACACCTAAAACTTTCCTCAGAGAGGGGAGTATGCAGATTGAAAAACGAACATGTTACATGGCCTCTGACTCTACTACTAAAAGGGAAATTTGCAAGCCCTACTGAGTAAATCCCTACTTGAGTACAAGTTGATTTGTACGAACGTTAATCCGGTTATAAATAAGAAACACCCTACCTCTTGGCACCATATCCTTGAGATGAATGTGTGGATGTTTGCCTGCATCAAACAGGCAGCCTGAAACAACAGGCAAACAGGGCAGGTCAGGAACACATCTCTGAGCAGGACAAGTTCTGAGGGAGGCAGTATCCATTCAAGTGCTGGTCTCAGATTGGGTTAAACTGACTGAAAATGCATCCCTGAGCCAAAGGGATGCAGCCAAATCCCTGTATGCATTTAGCAAATGCAGTCTAAGCACTGCCTAAGAAATCCAGGACTCCCTGTTCCCCCACAGGCTCTCTCTCAGTCCCAGCTCCTGCTCTATTTCCCCCCTGGAGCTGGCACAAGTGTTTGCTATGGCCATTTAAGGAACCGCTCTAGGGAAATGATCTCTAGTAGAACTAAATGTGGAAAGAAACAGTTTAATTTTAATCTGGGTGTTTCCCCTGACCCAGAGTTCATGGCACAAGAGTAACAGTGCTTGTGCCAGTGGAAAGGAGGCATCNAGTGCTTGTGCCAGTGGAAAGGAGGCATCAGCACAGTGATAAATACCAGGGGTGGAGAGAAAGTGGGACTGCTGTGCTTGGCAGCAGTGCTGTCTCTTGATGCTGGAACCAAGCCCTCATGCTGACATTCCTTGCTGGTATAAATCAGTGTGTTAAATGTAAATCTGGCCCTTAACCTGAAAAGCCAGTTTTCCATGTTATTTCCACTACAAAATCACTTCATCCCTATATCTGATCCCTAATAGAGAGTGAAACCAAGCAACACATGCTTTGATGGTGACACAAATCGCTTCACTTTTAACAACAAGAAAATGATTCCTGAGAGAAGGCAGGAGTTGTTGTGGCAACCATGTAAAGAGGTCACAAAAGTTCCTGCCTTACAATGCTTCCCAAGGTTATTCCTACAGATAACCAGACTTTCTGTTAAGGCCCATTTCCATCAGACCCACAGGCAGGACACAAATGTGACTGAAGAACAGAATTTTCCGAAATACTGCAACTTGCTCCCTTTGATAATTTTGAGGCACCACCTTGCATCTAACTGCCCACCAGCCACACCTTTTAAAGGTAAGAAGTCACTCCAGAAAATGAAGATTTGATGTTCCAACAGAAAAAAACAGACATAAAAAAAAATTTAACCCTCTACAAAACATTTGCTTTATATACACACTGACAGATACCTACCTAAAACATGTACTTAAACACACAAACATGCAGCTATAAAGGACCCACCAGAATGAATTCTAAAGTGAATGTATAATTTCAGAAACAAACTAAAAGGACAGAAGCCTCGTTTGTTTGACTCACTTGTATTAACATGTTAAATATGCAAACCTAGATAAGTATAAGAAAATTAAAAATATACTTTGTTTTCACAGACTTAATTATCTTGAGAAATATATCACTGGAGTCACTTCTGAATCTATCTATAATTGTATCCTGTTTACTAAACCATTCAACATTTTGAGCTCACAACAGACCAAAAAACAAGGAATACAAGTCTCATCTGAAAATCAAGATCTGTCTATTATTTCCCCTTTCAGCAATGCTTCAGTTGAGTGTCCCTTCCCTACATACTATATATACACGAAAACTGGAGAGGGAGTTTTTACAAGGGCATGTAGTGATAGACAAGGGGGAATGGCTCTAAAACAGTGGGCTTAGATTTGACATCAGGAAGAAATTCTTTACTGTGAGGGTGGCGAGACTGGCACAGGTTGCTCAGATAAGCTGTGGATGCCCCATCCCTGGAAGTGTTCAAGGCCATGGCAGGGGGGGTTGGAACTAGGTGACCTTTAGGGTCCCTTCTAACCCAAATCATTCCACAATTCTTTGATTCTATGACACTAGCTCTGCAAAAACACAACTGACCTTTTCCAGTATAGTACCCCTATGCATATTAAAGTATTCATATAGATAAATTATATGAATGATACAGAAACAGATATTTGCTGGAAAATCCTTTTTTCCATTACTTTTTTTTCATTTATTTTATATTTGAGAAAAACAGATCTGCCTGACTGTGACAGACACCAGGGCAAACACAGGGAAGACAATGCACTGGGAGCAAGATGAATATGAACAATGTGTTCTTTAGTTTTCTTTGTTCCTCTTGATTATGCTACAGTAAATGTAACTAAGACACACGTGAAATAAATTTCACATTAACCTCCTTAACAATTAAACTCTCTCATAATTTCATGTTTGTTCAAATTAGTTTTAAATGCAGAGATGTTTTAACAGTATCTGAAAGTGCATGCAAGAGAATCACCATATTCTCTAGCACAAAAATTATGGAGAGTATGGAAAGAATCTCATATCTGATTCAATGGCACTGTTTTTAGATTAATCTGAGCCTACAACAAAGCAAGGCTTTCTTCCTGTTTAGTAACATGAGGAGAATGTAAGAATCCATCTTTAAAACATGTACAATCCACACACAAAAGGTGGTGGCAATCATTCCAGACACATAGAAAATAGGCCCATGAATGAAAAAAACCAGCAATAAAATCTGAAGGACAAGGGGCACCAGCATGACTTTTCTGTACCTCATTGTAAGAAACATAATGATAACACCAAGACCAACTGACTTTATTATATTATTATCTCACTGGCTGTTTACATGCAAAAACTTTATTGGGTATTTATCAGTTTCTCTAATTGCTAATCATAGATAAATGCTACAAACCTGCAGAGTAGCTTCCTGCAAAGTACCATTTTTTGCTTCAGTTTTCTTTCATACACAGCTATTTTGTATTTTTATATACAAGAAACCCTGTGAAATATTTTCTGGCTTATACTGAAAAATCCAAATATTAAATACAAAATACAACTAGGTAACAAGGCCAAACACACACACAAAAAAGGGCTTCTTCTTGTTGCCTTTCTA